>PNEQ01043676.1:14729-111543 GCA_003012365.1 Medauroidea extradentata
TAAATTTACCAAAAAAAATTTTTAAAAAAAAAAAAAAAAAAAGCAGATCTGAATATAAAAAAAAATGACCAAAAATGTTTTTATGGAATGTTTTATCAACAGTTCATCAAGTAGAAAATCATCCCGAAAGGGTTAATATAAAGCATATGAAAACGAATTTGACGAAGCATTTAAAGATATTGAATTTCTAACGCAATTATATAAAATTCAATTAATTGAAAAAGGGACTAAAATTCAATTATTGTTTATTCATATGATTAAAATATCATATTTATCCACTAAACATTGAAAAACTTAGAACCGAGAAACATAATTATCATTTATATAGAAAAATGAAAATAATAATCATTATTGTTGGACAAACGACCTTTCTCAACTAACTGATCCGCAACTTTCACAAAATACTAGAAAATATATATTTGTGATAAATGTTTACAATATTTTTGTTGTGAAGATTCATTAACTGAACACGAAAAGGATTGCGAAAATAAGTGAATCTGATCGAGTAAATTTCCCAAATAAAGATAGTAAAATATTGAAATTTAAGAACTATAATCACTCACTGACGGATCCTTTTGTTATATATGCCATTTTTAAAATTAATTAAAAGTATTTGGTTGTGAATCAGATCCAAAATTTACTAACAATTACAAATTTATAAAAAAATACGGAAAATTAAAGGAAGATGACATTGATTCTGACTTATGTAAAGACATACTGCGAGAAAGATACAATTTAATGAATCAACAAATGTATAACATATAACTAAAATAAAAATTATTCTCTTGCACAAATAACTGTCAAAAACACGAGCCAAATTATTTTCATTATTATGTGCCCTCGGCTTTGCTCGCATATGTTACTCATAGCTGATAATGTTTGCTTTAACTGAAAACATCTCTGTACACCAGACAGGTAGTTCAGTCATCGAGTGTTAGAATGACCAAGCTGCTAGTTGAGCTAACTCTGCAGCTGTAGCTGTCCACGCGAAAAGCAGATTTAAGTTTGTCCTTGTCACTAACAGCGACTATGTCTGGGCCTTATATGTAGTCACAGCAAAATTGACATTGTGGGGTAATTACATCTCTTAAACGCAAGAAAGTAACCGAGTGATATACGTTGTTTACGTGGTAGGAATACTGATTTCCCTCGAGCGTAACCATTGGCGACTGTGCCCTTAATAATATATTTGCTACCAAAACTTTCACTTGAAGTTAAGTGCCAACATAGAATTTTGGCGGGATTATGTTTCGCAGAAATGCAAACGTATTCGGTGCCCCAATCTTGAAGTTAGTGAGATGGTAAATGGGAGCTAATGCTTTCGAGGAACTTCAGTAGATAGTGGACTGCTTAGTCAATTTTTAACACTTTTGAACAACTTCATCTAAATTGCACTAATCCCATCTGCGTTTCAGTTCTTGTGTGTCAGAAGTGCACGTTTGCAGAATTTTTAAAGGAATTTGAGCCCAGAACCTCCCGGAAAATATATCGGAGCTACAATCAACTGCGCCACATAACGTCTAAATTATTCACGAAAACTAATTTTAAAAATAAAATATTAATTTCCTATGCTCACAGAGGTTGTACAATAACACGTCTCGATAGAACGTAGAATGAAACTCCTTTATAACACAATTTCCCTCTGGCCGTACTTGCATTTCAGACCGTCTGCCTCGAAAGTTTACAAATTTAGTTTTCTTCTTATGGCTTAAGTTATCTTACACAATAAAAAATGTTCGCTATTTTTTTAGGTACTTACGTTAAGTATCATTCTATAGCGAACAACACCTCAATATCTCTACAGGTTAGATAAGTAACACCAGCTGATAGAAAATAAATGTTATGCCTTTTCATCCCCTTTAGGAATATTTCTTAATTTGACACCTTAAATAATAGTTTAAGTATTCAACTGAAGTTAAAATCATGACGATAGCTCATTCAATCAAAGCAAAATCGATCATTCATTAAAAATCATATACCACCCCAGTACAGTACAGAGGGTTCGAATTTTGGAAAATCATAAAACATTTTTGCGGCCATTTACATAATTGTGATCCTGAAGCAAATATAAACTGAATATATCGATGTATTCGGTATATATTGAAGATTTATCTAAAACACGTTCCAGGTCTTTTCACCTCCTAATAGACTAAATTTCGAAAAAAAAAAAAAAAAAAAAAAAAAAAACACTTCAATCACATTTTAGGCTACTTAACTGGTGTATCCTTAAGTGAAAAACTCGACAATAACCCGCTGGGTTCAGTATATATATCGACGATTAATTGAAAACACATTTCATCACTTTTCACCCCTTTTCACCTCCTTAGTTGGGGAATTTTGAAATTTCGTGAAGTTACTTTTCAGGTATTTGAGTAAGCGTCAGTCTTAAACAAAAATCTCGTAGCTATATAAAAGATCAATTCGCTCGTTATGCATCGATTTGAGTCGAAAATAGGTTTTACCCACTTTTTACCTCTTTAGGGTGCAATTAGAAAAATAAATAATAATAATATTTTGGATAATTACATAGGCATCTATCTAAAACAAAGAACACTTCGATATCTTGATTGGCTTAACAGATATAGAGAAATAATCGAAAACACATTTGACGTATTTTCACCACATTAACAATCAAATTTCGAAACGTCACGGAGTCCTGTCATAGTTAGTTGTATACTTAAAAAACTGAAGTGAAAATCACGACGATAGCCTATTGTATTCCAGTGATATAGACGATTCATGAAAACATATTTCTCCCTTTTTACTGCTTGGGTGTAGAATTCAAATAAATCCTAAAAACTACATTTAGGGTATTTACGTAAGCAAAATTTTGAAATGGAAACCAACTCTCTATCCCGATGGATTTGAAAGGTATCGATAGTTATTCGGAACACATTTTAGGTTTTTCCACCCGCCTAAATGATGAATATAGGAGAATCTTGAAATTAGCTAATATGCTTTTTAAAATTTGTCTCATTGAAGTACAAATTACGATGACAGATAGTCGAGTTCGAGCTCTATCTACGTTTCTTTGGAAATACATTTCACCCCTTTTCACCCCCTAAGTGTTTGAATTTAAAAAAAAAAATCCCTTCTGGAGTGCTCGTATACGACCTGAGGGGAAATCATACAGCATTTTTTACTATTCTAGGTCCAGTGGTTCGGTCTGCAGTTTTATATGTCAGTCGGTGGTCTCTTTTGTATATAGAGACGAAAATAATGATTACAAACCGCCGTTATCTTGAAATTTGTAAAAAATGTTTGTAATGATTTTGTGAAAATTTTAATGGAAGAAGCCAAAAATATTTTTTAAAAATACATGAAAATATAATATCAACGATTCCACTAACAAAAGAAACAGAAGAAAATGATTATGAAATTGAAATTATTTGCTATCTCTATGTTTAAGAGTGAACACAGACTGACAGACATACGGACAGACAGACAGACCAACAGAGTGACATGCAAACTGCAGCCCAAACTACTGGACCTGGAATAGTGAAAACGTTTTGTATGATTTACCGTCAGGTCGTAGGCCAGCACTAAGAAGGTATTGTTCCAAATTCGACCTCTTAGGGGGTGTAAAGGGGTGAAATGTATTTTCAATGAAACGTCAATAGAGATCGAACCCGATGGCCTATCATCGTGAATCATAGTGATTTTTACTTCAGTGGGACACACATGAAAATGCGAATTAGCTAATTCCAGAATTCTTCGAAATTTAACATTTAAGGGCGTGAAATGACCTTGAATTTGCTTTCGATTAACTGTCGATATCTAACAAATCCTTCGTGATAAAGAGTTGGTTTTCACTACAAAATTATGCTTACGTATGTATCCAAACACTAGTTTTGAGATTTTTAAATGCGACCCCAAGCAATAAAAATGGGGAAAATATGTTTTTTACGAATCGTATATACAGCTGGAACACAATTGGCTATCGTCGTGATATTTTACTTCAATTGGTTACGTATACAAATGATTACGACAGGACTCCAAGACGTTTAGAAATTTGATTATTTAGGGAGTGAAATTACATTAAATGGGTTTTAGATTATTTCTCCATATCTATAGAACCAATTGATATGTCGAAGTGTTCTTTGCTTTAGACAGATGCTTACGTGATTTTCTAAAAATAATTTTTAAATATATTTTCCGAATTCGGCTCCAAAGAGGTACAAAATGAGTAAAATGTGTTTTTTAAATTCAGACACGTAGGAGGTGAAAAGACCTGGAATGTGTTCTAGATAAATCTTCGATATATTTCGAACCTATCGAGATTATCAGTATATTTTTGCTTCAGGAAGATGATTAGGCAAATGACCATAAAGTTTTACGATTTTTCAAAATTCGAACTGTCGGTACTGTACAGGGGTGATATGTGATTTTTAATGAACGATCAATTTTGCATTGACTGAAAAGCCCATCGTCATAATTTTCACTTCACTTGGATACTTATACAAATATTTAAAATGTGAAATTTAGATTTTTTGAAATTCGACGATTGATCAAAAAAAAGAAAAGAACTTAAAATTTGTCTTCTGCCAGTCGATTATACTTATAACCAGTAGAGATATTGAGGTGTTGTTCGCGTCATAATGATGCTTACGTAAGTACCTAAAAATTATGCAAGTTGTTTTATTTTATAAGATAACTAAATTATTAAGAAGAAAACATATAGTTTGTCAACCTTCATGGCAGACGATCTGAAAAGTACGAATAGTGAGAAATAAATTATACAGGAATTTCATTCTAAGGTTCTATCCAGACGTGTTATTGTACAACCTCTAAGAGCCCAGGAAGTTAACATTTTATTTTTAAAGAAGTTTTAATGAATAATTTTGACGATATATGGCGCTGTTGTTTGCAGCTCCTTTATATTTTTCGGGAGGTTCTGGGCTAACATTTATTTAATGGCTGTAAAGTCGTTCAAAAGTGGTAAAAATTGATTACGAAGTCCACTATCTACTGAAGTTATTCGACATCACTAGCCCACGTGTACCATGTCACTAACCTCAAGGTTGGGCACCAATAACATTTATACTTCAGCGAAACACTATACCGCCAAAAGCCCCTAATGCCACTTAACTTCAAGTGAAGGTTTTGAAGAACAAATATGTTATTTGAGGACACCATCACTAATGGTTGTTCTCGGCGGAAATCAGTCGTAATAACCCGTAAACTGCATATTTCATTAGATTGCAATAAAGAGTCTGTAAGTACCTCTGAAAGTCAACAATGTTGAGAATATAAATAAGGCCCAGGAGATGTCGCTGTTAGTGGCAGGGACAAACTTGCTTTTCGCGTGGACAGATACAGCTACTTTTTCTGCTGCACAGTTAACTCAACTAGCAAATTTGTCGTTCAACTCTTGATTACTGAATCACCTATTTACCACACAAAGATGTTCTTAATTAAAGTAAATATTGTCTGCTCGGAGTAACACACGTGAGGAAAGCCGCGGGCGCACTGCTAGTACTTTATAAAAACCTGTAAATGGCGATTCTGTAAAATATCATAATCATTTAACTACGAAATTCAGACGGGCGGCCCATAATAATTGTAATTTAAAATATAAAAATTCAAATATTATTCCCGTTTTCATTCATAATTCATCTGGTTACGATACACATTTATTTATATAAGATCTTGGAAAATTTGAAAATGAAAACAGAATAGAACAAGTTCCGAACACCGACGAAATATATGTTACTTTTTTACAAAAAAATATATATGTGAAGGAGTAAATTAAAGATTTCGTGATTCGTTTAAGTGTATGGCTTCTTGTTTTATCTAAAAATTTTTCTAAAGAACAATTTCGGGAAACTTCAAAATTTTTTTTTCAAAATAGAATTTAGATAACGTTATGAAAATCGATGTCTAGCCATAAAATTATATGGATTCTGCTGAAAAACATAATGAATCTGAATTGACTTTAAAAAAATCTTTTTTACAATTATTTAACTAAAACTTATATTTCTGATGAAGATTATAAATTTGCACAAAAAGTTTGGAAAACATTTAATGTTCAAAATCAAGGCGAATATGCAGAATTATACAACAAAACTGACTTTTATATATTAGCTGATATATTTAAAAAATTTAGAGATGTTTGTTTAAAAACATGTAAATTAAATCACGCTTGATAGCTTACAGCCCCAGGATTAGCTTGGGAAGCGATATTAAAATACACAAAAATTGAAATTGAGTTATTGATCAATTATGTTAAAATA
The DNA here is from genome assembly GCA_003012365.1 of Medauroidea extradentata. NCBI lineage: Eukaryota > Metazoa > Arthropoda > Insecta > Phasmatodea > Phasmatidae > Medauroidea > Medauroidea extradentata. The sequence continues at coordinate 20,963 of PNEQ01043676.1, forward strand.
TTAATGAATGAAAAAGAAATTAGAGGCGCAAGTTATTTACTTTGTTGGGCCATGAGCCAATATTTACCATATTAAAATTTTATTTGGAAAAATCAAAAACTTGGTGGTTTAGATTATTGAAAAAAAAAATTACAAAGTTATTTAAAATTGTTCTTTAAAAGTTGATTTGGAATATCCAAAAGAATCATATGATCTACATAAAGATTTTTCTCTTGCCCCCGCAAGTAAAATACTTAATGGATAAAAAATGATTAACCACTTTACAAAATATATATTACATTATATGGTTCAAAAAATATTTATCTTTGTGAATGAAATTTAAAAAATATACATAAAGTGTTAAAATTTAAACAATAGAATTATATGAAATCGTATATTGATTTGTACACAAAACTGAGCACACAAACGCCAAAAATAGTTTTGAAAATGATTGTTAAATTAATTGATAATTCAGTTATATGTATATTAAAACTTTAATGTACAATTTCCATTATAATACTGTGAAACCAATATATGGAGATAATATTGAATTTTGTTATATGGGCAGTGATAGTTTCATATATTACGTAAAAGAGACGGCATTTAGGACAATATTAATGCAATGATAGAGTTCTTTAATACTTCAGATTATAACAAAGATAATATTTATAAAGTACCATAAATATACAAAAAAGGGATTGATAAAATGAAAGATGAAAATAGTGGAAATATAATGGAATATCTTAATGGAATTAAAATCTAAAATGTATACTATAAATGTTGAAAGTGATATTAAAAAAAGAGCAAAAAATGAGATTAAGAATGAAGATTATAAAACCTGTTATTAAAAATAATTATTATGCAATAATATGACTTATAAAAATGAAAAATCATGTTTTATGCTCAATAGGTTCTAGAAAAAATCTTAAGTCCTGAAGATGATAAAAGAGTTATTCTTAAAAATAATATTAATACATTACCATGGGGCATCGTATGATTGAAAATAAATAAAAAATTATACAAACATAATAATACAATTTATAAATAAAAGTATAGGTACCGGTTAAAAATATTACAAATTATAAAAATTTATTTGATATATTTTGAGTTACTCTTCAAGGTCCCTGAAATACTATTATGAATAAAATATTATGTTTTTTTTTTCAGACAGTGTAACACAGCACTCTTAAAATTTTAAAAAATTTTGAAATGTAAGAAATGTAATTTAAATATTATTTTATGTTAGATAATAAAAGTTTTGTATATATTGTTTAAATCTTTGTGATCGTAAAACATGATATCAATAAAGTATATTTTTTTTTTGCTATTGGGCGTGTACTTATTTTTGGAATTTTAGTTTTTTTTCAAAATCGTTTTTATTAATATTTTTAGATGATATTTTGAAAAAAATATTATTACAATATATTTCATTATAAATATATTACATAAAATTATTTTTGAACACAATTACAATCTATTAATATTTTATAGAATGTCCATAATATTTGGAGATTTATATCAGGATATAATAATTTTATATTACGTGCACTAGATTTAATTGAATTATTTAAATTTTTTCGTACTTCAAAATACAATAAATTAATATCTGGAGCATTCGAGTTATTTAAATATTTTCACTCTTTCGATTTATTTTGTTATTTTATATTTCTCAATTTTGGTAATTTAATGTTCAACTCGTATACTCTTTTGGTTTAATTGTATCTAAACATTCATATTAATCCGTTTTAGTTTTTTTAATAGTTGATTTTTGTTCAGTGTTATGTTTTTTTTTCATTCATACAATTTTTTGTAGTAGTAAATATTTGTTACTTAGCGCATTAATTCTTTAACTTTTCGGTTAAAATTGAACAAAAATTTCATCAAGTCTCTATTTATAAGTTAAATCTTATCAATTCTTAAATTTATTTATCTATTCAAAAAATTTACCTCAATACTAAACTTCTTAGCATTATCGGTTGTCTCAATAATTTCTTCATTTTTAGCCTTTACTTGTTCAACAATAGTTATTTTCTGATTTAACGTTATTTATTTCTTTATTTAGGTTTGCATTAATACTTAAACATTTTAGAATTATAATACTTTTATTAAAAGGTTTATCATGTTAAAAACTAATATCATGTTCAAAACAAAAAAAAAATAGGAGGAAATCACGAACATAATTATGACCCATTAAATAATAAAAAAACTGTTAATGATTGGAAGAAGTTTTAAGATATAATGATAATACTCGTATAACATATTGTATATTATTGTGTTTTCCATAATCGTTTGTAGTTGTAATTTCAACTTCCATAATCTCCGGATTATGAAAATAATAAAATTTCGTTTCAGATGTTATTAATTAAATTTTAGCGATGCTATAATTAACTGCTAGTGGAGATTAATGAATAATTTCTCCATTTGTATAATTAATTGTACCAATATTTGAAAAAACCCAAGATGTTGTTCCATCAACAAAAACATCGCGATTTAATAATTTAAACAAATTCATTATATTTAATACTTGCATTTGGTAAAATTTCAATTGGTAATTTTTAAAAATCATTAGCAAATTTATTAAGATAAATATAATATTTTGTTTTATTAATTACATACATTTTTGATTCGTGTTTGCTGAAACAAAAACGAATTAAACAATAAGTTTTATCACTTTCAGACAGGCAAAGTTGAATTAACCCTAAAATATAATAATAATTCTTAATTTCCTTTATTTAAGTAAATCTCACAAATAATTATTTATTCTTTATTTTGTTGTAAGAAATGTGTTTATTTTTTTATTTCCTGTATTTGAATAATAAAACCGTCTCCAATATTTTTAAAAAAAAAAAAAAAAAAAAAAAAAAAAAAAAAAAAAAAAAAAAAAAAAAAAAAAAAAAAAACAAATTAAAACTTTTTGAGCGCCAATGCTGCGTAATTATTTGACCTCCTGACTTAAGTAAATTAAAATAAGAATATTTACTGTACTTTCAAAATCGAGTGTAGTTCTGAGTATTATTCATTTATTAAAATTTTTTTAACGGATTTTATATTTTGTCGAATCAATCAATCGCAATAATTTATAAAAATAAACTGGAATTTTAATTTTCTTTTCGATCCAAATAGTCCAGTAAACTTCTTTGAATCTAATTTATTATTAAAAAATTAAATATGTAGGGGACTGTTTGGAGCAAAGATAGAGCATAGACTTGCCAACCACGCGGTCGTGCGCGTCTGCGGAGTCCATCGCGCACGGCACTGCATTCGTGGGGATAGCTAGGTCACCCTAACTACAGTGAAGAACAAATCGTGTTCGATTCACACCCATTTGATACGTCACACAAAACAAGAGCCCTATCGTGAGTGTCTTCGGACCTGGAGGCGGGACAGTTGGTAACCAGCAACGAGTGTGTCATGACGTGTTCGGGAGAGGCGCGATGTTTTTGTTGATGGAACAACATCTAGGGTTTTTTCAAATATAATAATAATAATAAAATCTTTCGGATCAATTTCTAATAAAACGCCAATTCAATAATTTAATTTTTTATTTATGTTTATTTTAAAATTTGCTTGTTGCTGTAAAATAAACAAAAATTTGCAGAACAACATCATATTTTTTATTATGTTAGAGCCTAATATCCATTTTTAAATTACCCCGAGGGATAAAATTTATTGGTTAAAAAATATCTCTAGCTCATCACATGAATCAGAAGGTGATTTTTTTTTTACTTTCCGAATTTAAGAGTAAAGATTTTATTGATGCAAATAAAAATTATCAAACATTCACCTTAATTTGTTTGTAATCACTTCTTTTAATGAAAGTTTAGACTTTTGTCACACTACTACGACAATAATTCTTAAAATTTCCTGATTTTTATGTGTTGGTGAACTTAAATCAGATTCCGTAATATCCAAGTGTAAACATTTCGTCTACAGCTACGCCCTAATTTTATTGTATTTTTTTAAACACGAAAATAATTAAATCCTTAATGGCGTAGAATCAATTAAGTTAAGGATTAATAATGAAACTATACCGAGAATTGGTTGTGACGAAGAATGTGTATTTGAGAATACTGTGAAATATATTTATGCTTTCTTAATTATACGTACGGTTTTGTGTCTACTGAAAACATAAACATATTGTGAGGCTGTTTTAAGTTACGAAGAATTTATTAAAGAACAAATTTATAGTTGTATGTTACCTAACATCAAGGAAACTAATCATTATAGTTTAAAATAAACATTTTCATAAAAATAATACAAGATAATTTTTACGTGTACAAATGTATTTATAATGATTAAAGAACATATTTTATTAATTCTCTTGACGAAATAAAAATATAACACGGTAAAGAAGATTCTCGCAACAGTTCATATTTTCCAATTGTATTTAGATGTACTGTATTGTTATTGGTTCCTCGGGATGTGGAAAAACAAATCTCGTATTAAATTTATTGCTAAAATATTTGAAATTTATAAATACAATGAAATAAAGATTAAATATCAAATGTGTACTAATACTATTAAACAAGAATTATACCAAAAATTATAGAATATATTAATAAGAATCAAATTCCTTTAATTAATATATCCTATTCAATTCAATATTTTAGTGGTAAATATTTGTTAAAATTAGCAACAACGATAGTGAAATTATAATTATATATGTTACCATAGGAGAAATTAATCAAGAAGTTAAGAAAAAGCATGAATTAATTTATTGTCAGCTAGTGGTCCAAGAAAAACTTCTATTTTATTTCTAACACAATGATATACTAAAATTGAAACATCTTATATATTAAAATTATGTTACTTAATTAATTTTAAAGCCTCGTTAGAAGACTATATTTCTATTTGTTCTGAATTATTAGGAAGCACTTTATACATATCAGAATTAGTACAAAGATTTGAACGTAATTAATATTTTAGTTTATTATGCGATTTTGAAAAAAAATATGAAATTTATGAATATTTATGAAATATTCAGGGTTTCAGCACACACAGTTTATAAAATTATTGATGATTTAGTAGATCAAAATTCATTACTAATTAGTAAAGTAAAGCAGGCTATGATTCGGAAATTATAGATACTGAAATTATAAATATTTCTACAGAATGAGTAAAATTTGGATTAGTTAATTTTATTAAATGTTTAAATATTTTTTGATAATGCTGACATGTATACTAAATTATTATAATATGTTATTGTTTTTAAAGATATATTATTACTTACATATTTATGTTATTTAAATGTATCTGTGCTACTGGATTTAGCTATTTTATTAGATTTATTAACTTCGTTAGATTTGTTTATAAATAATTTTTTGGTGTTTCAACTAAAGCACGATCATTATAAAGAATATTCCATTCCCTATTCATTTTATTATTTACCTATCACAATCACCTAGCTGTTTTGCAAAATCTTTTCTGTTTCTCCTTTGAAATTATGCTGTAAAATTTTTGTTTAACAATTTCTTGTGTTAGCATTTAATTAATAAATTTAAATGAATTTGAATATTTGATCAATTGTACAGTTGTAAAATTATATTGAAGAATACAACTTATCTTATTGACAATGAAGCAATAGAGTTTCCTGAACAAGATAAGAGAAATAATGCGTTAAAGTAAATTATTAACATTGCTAAAAAATTTTGTTGTTATAAAATACTACTTGTTTCGTCTGCTAGTTGTCTCGTAATTTAATCGTGGCGGTAAGAACACCTGCACGGGAAAATTTTAATCTATTAATTTTAACATATAAGTAACGTTACAGTTTATATAACTATGATTTGCTGAATGAATGGACAGGGATGATTAATTAAAAAGTAAAAAAAATCTGCAGACGTTGGGATCAATCCTACGCCCAAAAATTAATACATCCACACGGCAACGACACTAACCAATACTCCAATGTAACAATACATGTGATGTACCTGTAAAATGGTAACTATACCATATTTCCGTTTTAGTTATACTTTTACTCAAGGGCACGGTCCACCGCAATTTTCATCATTTTTTATATTTTTTATTTGTACCACGTATTTTTTTCATAATTTAGACACAAAATGTGACTAAATTTGGCTCTGATGAAATTTTTTTTATCTCTCATAGTTTTCGCGTAATTGCTTGTTAAAGTCATATTTTGCAAGTTTACATTTTAAGGACAACACTAAACTAAAAAAAAAAAAGTGGATAAAGACATTTGCAGGCTACAATGACATGCTCATGAAATTAAAGAATAAAAGTTATTTTTATTTTTTAAAAAAAATTATGGAGTTTTTAAAATTTTTATTTTAAGTTTCAGCATTTTTTAAAAATTCAAATAATTTTTATTCTTTAACTTTATGAGCATGTCATTGTAGCCTGCAATGTCTTTATCCACTGTGATTTTTCTTTTTAGTTTGGTATATCAGTTGGTTTTAGTGTACCGTAAACCGTAAACTTTGACCTAGCGGGGTAACTTTGACAACTCAAAATTGTATTGTGGATTTTATGTTATTTATTGACGAAAGTTTCAAGCAATAGCTATAAGGATAAAATAAATTCTTTAAAATACTCGGCTCAGATTATCTGTTTATTTACCAGAAAATCCAAAAACTAATACGTTAAATTGTCAAAGTAACCACGAAAATGGTCAGAGTAACCCCGGTTTACGGTAGTCGTTAAAACGGAAACATGCAAAATATGACTTTAACAAGCCATTACGCGAAAACTATGAGAGATAAAAAAATTTCATAAGCGCCAAATTTAGTCATATTTTGTGTCTAAAATTAGAAAAAAATATGTGGTACAAAAAAAAAAAAAAATGGTGATGAAAATTGCGGTAGACCTCGTCCAAACTTTATTGACCGTTTTGTAGTTTCATAATTTAAAATGTGAATTGTCAAACAAAACAGCTAGCTCGAATGGTCATATCAGTTCGAAATATAAATTTCCTTTACAGAAGTCGTGTTGGTTTTTTTAATAATCTGTCGTTTTATTCGTAAAACTGATTTGCTGAGCGTAAATATTGATGTGACATACGTATCGGACTGCTTCTACGCCAATTAATTTAATTACAGTTGTTTAAAAAATGTGAGGTTACGGAAAATCAAGGAAAATGTCCGCCATTATATCTAGGCCGTGACTCGATTCACTCAGAGAGTGCTCTCTCGCACTCTCTCGCGAACACGTCATATTGACTTCAGAGAGAGTGATTTCTGGTCGTCTCAATTTGTTGTCGAGAGTGCGAAAGAGCGAGAGAACGAAACTGTTCACTCGCTGCACCTCTCGTTCTCTCTGGCGCACGCCATCTTGATTACAACTATGATCTGTGGAAGAAATATGTGTCACATATTGAAAATATGTCAATATTTATAAAGAAATAAATATTTACAGCGAACAGTTAATTATGGCGAGAAGTTGTGTAAACATTTACTGCCCTAATATACGTTTCAATAGACAATATACCAAATTACGGCATCGCTTATAACCAGTTATTCGCAACTTGAAATACGACGCTGGTGTTTAAAATTGTTATTTGAATTGCCTACACACATACTTTATGTGTTTGTAACTTAGCGCACTTGTTAACCTTGCATCGTTGGTTTACAAACTCAAGAGTGCTTCGCCCCAATTGGAGAGAGTGAGAGTACTCTTGAAATTGGGACATGGCCTTAGAAATCCACTTTGCGAGTCTTAGCGAGCCCTCGAGACGGCGTGCTAGTTTGCGACAGACTTTGTGAAGGCTTTGCGATATGTGTGCGTCACGTGGACAGTTCGCAGAAGCAAAGAGAAAAAAGAGAGAGAGGGTTGTAATCGCTTTCATCGCAAAGTATTTATTGGGCGGGGCTAACGATCGCAAAACTTCTTTGCGACGCGGTCATAAAACACCCGCTGGGGTCATTACGTATCATGTTTTAAATAACAATGTAAAAACAAATCCTGTATGACTTCATCAGACATCGTCATAACTTTAAATTTCAAAATGTGTGCCAGTAACTTCACACTAAGACTTGGACTTACAAGCATGCAATTATTCTGCGCTGTTTTTCATAATCGCTTAACTAACCAGTGGCCGACTACAGACATTTGTATGACACTTCTTAAAAAAACACTTTGCTGACTCAAGCTAATATTTCTCTCCATGCGGCGAAATTAGAGTTGAACACGTGAAAAAGATTACTTACTTTATAAGACAGTATCTCACTCGAACGGCGACAGTACGTAGGTTGTAAGCGTTTGAAATTTGTTTAAATTTACGTCGTCGTAATTTTGCATCACTAAGTTTTTGATTACTTGCCTTCGTTGGCACAGTTTCAAGCTAGATTATTCATTGCAAACTCTCGTCTGGAACTGCAGAAGTACCGTATTTTACTAAAAAATATTATGAACTTTCATGTACATTTATTCCAGTTTACTTATATACTGCTTCCAAAATGCAAGACCAACGCGAGTGGAAAAGTAACTTAAAAATCTTTAAACTTAAAAATTGTCAGCTACGTAATGCGGACAAAGAGTTTTAATTTTTTAAGAGTGCGTGGTAGATAAATAAACGCTTTTTGAAGCCAATACGAATAAAATACTCAATGACAATCCTAGATAATGGTATTTGCCAACTTTACGAGTAAATATTTATCCAGAATTACTAATACGTTACGCGAGATCTCTTGCGCCGCAGGTTCCGGCGTTAGAGGTTGTACCTCAGAAGTTTCTTAACACTGAAGACAATAATTTTGTTTAAAACGTTGGCTAAAACTATTGTCTAGGATTGCTATTGTTTAATTTACGCAAATTGACTTCAAGAAACCTACAGTTATAGATTAATGCTTTTAGCGTTGAATTACATACCACGCCCTCTTAAGATTTACGAAATAAAGAATATAGACTTTTGTATGACTAGCATCCAATGTCTTTCACGTGAACGCTGTTGTCGTATTTTTGATGGAGTGTTACTGTGAATGGAATATTGTAATATGTTCTAAATTTGCAAGAGTCTTCCACAATTAATTTTTACGTGCGTAAAACAAAGTGTTGTGGTTTTTCTATAAAAACTACGTGTTTTAATATTATGTCAGTAAGACATTATTGTTGCAAGTTACGGGCTAGGTACGTTTGGGGATGGAGATCTTTGATAAAATAAAGAAAATAAAGCTCACCTAGTTTATTTACAACTGTATATACAAAAAACATATGTCTATAAAGATTTGCCACAGTAAATGTCAAACAGAGCAAATAACTACTATTTACATAAAGGATAAAAAAAATACATCTACACAAGTTCTCTGTATATAGAAAGGTTACTAGTCACTCACTATGGTGGACCCAAAGAAATAATACCGAAGAATCTTTCTGGCCTAGAATCACCTTCTTCCTACTACTTGCTGTGGTCCCACTCGCTGGAAGCCCTGGAACAGTCGTCGCAATCGAATACTTGTCACTATCACTTCAGATCACACTAGGCACCTGCCAACCTAAACTCTCTCTCTCCTGCTGCAGCTCCCCCTTATATACCCCACCCTCCTTCTTCTCGAATTATCTCGGCGGGTCTCTGTTCTCCAACCTCCTGGAACGATGTCGCTTCAAAGTCAAGCACCACCCCGAGAGATAAAGAGGGAACAGGAACACTCCAGATCACGATATCTCCTTCTGTTACCCGTTATTGGGTGCAGGTGGCCGCCACCGCACATGGGCGACACAATGTACGCCGAACATCTTTGTTATCGCCGCTGCTATATCAGCTTACACTGCTCTCTGATTACCGCGGCGTGCAGGTTGTTATCGTGGAGTAATGCAATCCATGCAGCACACAAGGAGGTCTTTTAGCACTGCCGCCACTGTATTGTATTTCGCCGCTCTGCCCGACAGCCACGGCGCCGAGGAGTGAGTGGGAAGAGGGGTGTCCTAGCTCTGCCACCACTGTATCGTACTACACCGCCCAGCCAGACAGTCGCGACTCGCAACATTATAATTGTAATATTTTTATTATTATTAATTTTTTAGGTTTTCGTCATCTTAGGCTAGTTTAAACAATACACTCACAGGTCAATGCTATATAAAAATCTGAAATAGTGTTACAATTGCACCTCAGCGAAATTCCATTCCTTTAACTCCAGTTCATGTACTAGCGTATTTCTGAATAAACAATAATATGGGAATAAGTGCTCCGGGTTTATGGAAGCCGCATGCATTACAATACAATCAATCAGCTAATTCACTTAAGTATTTCCGTTACGTCACACTCGAATTTCAGTTAATTTGAATATACTTTCTGCCCAGTCTTGAAGTGGCTCCGTGGGTGGACATATTTCTCGAGTTCGAAGCCTAGGAGTGCAAAGCGTTGAGTGGGTGTGGCAAATAATTCAGCGCTAAGAACATAGATTTAAAATTGTAGATTTCTTGAAGCCAGTTTCCAAAATTAAAAAATATACCAATCCTAGACACTGTTACTGCCAACTTTGTGAGTAAAAAGTTTTTCTCGAGCAACGTATTTCCGAGAAAAAATAATTGTCGCCAAAATCTCCTGAATTTTATTGCGGCGCAAGATATCACTTTTAAGAAATGTAAATGTTTACTTATAAAGTTGGCAAATATCATTATCTTTAACTGTCTTGTGGATTTCAGAAACGTGTACATTTAATTGGTGTTTTAAGGATTATTCATCTACCACAAACTTTTAAGTCCTTAAACTAGCCTTAAAAACCATGTCATTGAACTGCCGTGCAGTCTCCTTGCCGCTAGCTCTCCTCTATTAACTATTCCGAGGCGACGCTATATTTTTTATGATGTGATTTTCCAGATAAATGTGTATTTTACTAGCTTTCTAAATTTTTGAGGATCGTGCATCAATACGTCCAGACCTAAAAATGACAGCAAAACATACATTTTCATAATTTTCGGACGCGATAAAAGTATGCCAACACTGTTAGAAAATTTTCCGTGAAATTACGGAAAGTACTGGCAAAATATTATCCACAAATCTTCGTAAAGTAACGGACACTCAGTTTTTCTTGATAACGGAACCCTCCGTAAAATAACGGACAATCCGGTTTTTATAAAAACAATTCAATTTCTGTAATCTACTAGCACTCCATTTTTTAGAAATACTACATTTTCTTATTAGCTATGTATTTTCGAAAATAACCCGAAAAATTTTTAGAAGTAGCTGGGATTCGAACCCACGACCTTATAATTGCCAAGCAGAAGATCTAACCATTGAATCACAGTGAAGTCGCAAGTATGATTCACCAAACTATCAGTAATTCGTAAAAATATAAAATGTTGACATTAAATGCACTTGAGCTTGCCTAAGGGCACCGCCTGCCTCGGCCACCAAGTGGTGTTCTGAGCTTCAGCTGCAGGATTGTCACGTGAAAACTGAGCCGCGTGAGCTCATGGTGTCGGGCTACGAATAGCATTTAAGTATCACTAAACGCCAGACTGCTGGATTTGGCTATCTATGCTTCAAATAATCAAATTAAAAAAGAAATACCTAGTGGTTGTTATAGATCACTAGCGCAGTTGCTCATGCACAGTGAGGTACGCACATCTGGTTAAACGAGGTTTATACGACTGGTTGCATGTGGCTGTCGATGCAACTGTACTCGTTTTGTGTTGCAGCTCATTTAATAAGTTTTGAAAGTGCTATCGACAAGATTATAGATTAGACATCTATGACTTGATTTTAAAATACCTGCGTTATTATGTTCTATTCTTATTAGCAGACGAAAAGCAATTTCAAAACAAAGAACATTAACACCGCAAAACACAAGTAATGCACTAATGCAACAAAGTGGTGAGCCGGTGAGCGGCTGAAGTCTGAAAAGCTGGAGAAAGCTACTAGTACTTCCCACTTCGTAAACACGATTTAATTTTGTATTTTGATACCCTCATGTGAAAACCTCGTAACTCCAAAATCCGTTTTTTTACAGGACAGGGAGTTCTTCACTGGTTACAATCCAACGATGGATTTGCGAGAGTTCGGATTTTTGCTTTAAAATATTTTAAAAACATATCTGTATATACCTGCTTTTCGCAGTTGAAGGGGATTTTCTTTCGGGATAGAATGAAAAGAAAAACGCAGTTCGGAAATACTGGATTTACGAGGTTTTTTTTAATGAGCGTACCGATAATATGTGCTCACCTGGCTGTTTTTCTGTTGTGACATTCGAATGTGAATGTCTACCACGACTATATGAAGAAGACAATACTGCCTGCCGCATCTGCGTCGTTGTTGCTGAGTCGAAATCGGCATCGTTGACAATCACATATAATTCTGTAAACAAGAGTTAAATATATAGTTAATTGTGACCAGTACATAAGACCAAATGTACTGAAATCCAATCGTTAATATACTTGAAGATTCACAAAGCTGCTTCGCCTTACCCTGCTTATCAGACTTAAACTTGTGTTCACCATCACTTGAATTATTCGCCTTTTCAAAGAAACTTGTTATCTCTCTGGCTTTCGAAGCTCTCGGACCAGTAACAGCTATACCTTTTCCCTACTTGTTGAACCATTTCCAGTTGGCATACAAATGATACGCAGCAGCGGTAGGTAGCAAGTAGACATGCCCCACGCTTCTAAGTTCTTCGATTCGAATGCGTGTCACATCGTTTGGTGTATTATTAGCTAACTTCGCCGTTCGCCGCGCAGGCGCAGGTCAAGTTTCAACCCCCCTCCCTTCTCCAGCAATGGAGCATGTACATCCCCGCGGCCCCCCGCTGAGGGCGCCAAATACAGTGATGAGGGACAGCGGCGGAAACCACACTGTCACACAGACTCGGACTGTTTTGTTGATTAGCTTAGGGCCGATTCTATATTCGCATTCCAAAATGGGTGTGGATTGTGGAACGAGTTCTGATTGGAAGGCTTTCCAGCTTCCGCAACGTATAATTGACGTCCAGGCTACTTCTAACAGATTAAGGTGGTTAAAGAAAAACTTCAAAAGTGGGAGCCTCCCCACGGCTTGTGATTTATGGGGGAGAGGGAGGGGGCACCCTGAGCCATACTTCCGACGCTCCTGTTTTCTCACAATTATTTTCCCGAAAAACCTTAATTTCATGGGTTGCACAGGCCTATTAGACTTACGTATTACAGGTGGTCGATTACAATTTGAATGGAGTGTACGGTACATTCCCCTCCACTGCTTTCACAGGGCGACCTTGAAAGACTAGTGCTCTTACCTCCCCTACTCGGGGCTACACTTAAGTTTGTCAAGCAGTACACATGTAACTTACTTTGAATGTTATTTATAAGCAGATATCACTCATACACGTTGATCAGTCTTCGAATTAACTTATATCGGTCGAACCGAGATGGTGGCGCACCTGTAACGTTTTATAATCGTATTTGCGATGACCCGGGTTCGATTACCGACTTTGGCAGTAAAGAATTCGGCTTTACATGTTTTTTTTTTTTTTTTTCATAATCGTTCTAGGCGAATACTGGGATAGTTCCTTAAAATAGGCCATAGCAACTCCTTTCCTAGTTCCTGATTTGTGTAACCGTCTCTTACTATCTTGCTGCCGACTAGAACTAAAGCCCAATAACAAAATAATTTATAGGGGTGGGAGCTCTACACACAGTACGGCGGCCTGTGTTAGGCCATATTACCCAGAATACAGGCTTTATAGAGCCCACCCAAGTTATTTAATACTAAACTACATTTTATAATAGTCTATGTTTAAAACTCGCGTCCAGGACACGCAATAGCCAACATTTTGCACGTAACTGCTATTGATGTTTTGTAGCATCTAGCTCGAATGAGTGGGCTCAACTTAAATCTTGTAGAAACACATTTCTGTTTGAAGTAAAACGTGTCTTCTGGAATGCTTGAAAAACTGAGATTAAAGAATTACGATTCAATAGTTTACTATCACGTGCTGGGAAAATCCGCAAGCTCGCTGACTTCTAGTGTGAAATTACGGAGTTATCGTGTGGATTATAAGATTTTTTAATTTTCCTGGTCTATATATCTTTAGAAAAAACGTAGAATCATGGGTAGATGACGAGTTTTCGAGTGAAAGATTTACAGTCAAGTTTAACGCAGAACATTGTTATAGAGCCAGTGATTTTTGGTGAAAATAATTCTACAACCATTTGTTTCAATGCTTAATGTGAACATCTGTTTCCCTACTTCATGGTCAGTGATTAGAAGTTTTTAACTCTCGGCGTCTCGAAGTCCTACCCGCAAATCACGGACGTGTGGTGTCGTAGTAACATCGTTTTGGTTGGTACAGTCAAATATGCCACGCCTCTATCCTACTATATTCAGCCAATAACCACGAACCAGAGTTGCAGGTGTGCACGTAAAGCATTGAAACAAGTTGTAGCAGAATTCTTTTCACCAAAAATCACAGGCTCTACTTGTATATAATATTGCCGATTTCAGCAATGTTTATATTTTGGGAGCATGGACATAGGATTGTTACTTTCGCAGTGTTATCAAACGAAATTTTGTTGTTAGAAAGTATTTTAACAGTTTTTTTATTCACTCCGGGAAAACGTACGCAATGACAGCATCTACCGAAATAGATTATTTATATCGTCCGGACTGGATGATACATGAAAGATATACGGCAAAAGAGAAAGGAAGTGGATCCAATTTTAGAGCTTCATTGCTCTATGCGAGTGTTAAATTAGAAGCTTGAATTTTTTTTTTGGGCTTTGAAATATTACGAACATCTCAACGATGCGCGCTGGTCTCGCTGACATTTCACTGAATTCCCAGAAGTCGCGTTGTGTCACTGTGCACTGAGCTGAAATTGTAAACGTCTAAGTATCCTGGCGTTACATGAGTGCGACAGCAAATGAGCGCAAGCAAACACGTGAGATGGAGGCCAACTAATGTAGCTAGTCACATGATATTTGTAGCATTGTGGTTAGATAATGAAGGGGTTAGGAGGGTTTGGTCTGCCACGTGCAGTGGCGATGCGTGAAGACGTACATGATGAGCGGCGCTGAGCAATGAATAGTGACCCCTGATTCCCGCGACAAGATTGATGCACCACTTTGTTTCAAAGCCTTATGGGCACACCTGCAACTCTCTACTTTGTGGTCAGTGATTGGATGGTTTTAACTTTAAGCGTTGTAGCATTTCGCTATCAGAAGTAGTATTTCAGTAATCATTACTTAGGTCTACTTTTTTTTTTTTTTTTTTTTTTTAGATTTTTCGGCCTTATTTTTGTATTCTTCACATGGAAAACAAGGACATTTTTTTTCTCTAACTTTAATTTTTATGTTTATTTATGTAATTGTAGGTACCCAGTAGGGTTAGTTTGGAAACACCCCTCGCACATTAGGTATAGGTGAGTTTAGTTTTTGTTACTAGGTAGGTTAAGCTCCAATCCAATTTTTTTTTTTTATATTTTTGTGTGTTTTAGTATTTTTAATACGCGTTGGTATTTTCCTAATTTACGGCGTGTAGATTTTTTTACTGTGAGTTTGTTTACTAAACTCCAACCCAGACTGGAGTTTTTGTAACGGTTGTGAAGGCTTCAGAACTAACCGCGAGCGACAGGTGAAGATTTTAGCAGTTTCAACTGTTGAGGCTGCCTATTTTAAGTACAACTCCATTATCGCTTTTAAGTGCCACAGTAATTAAGACTGTTTTGTTTACAATGATGCTGATAGGTATTAGAAACTGTGCCAGTTTTATTGCTTGAAATTAACCGTCAATTTTATTTAATGTTAAAAACTTAACGTTTGTGCGCAAGACAGAAGATCTACAAACTCGCCGCCATTTTACAGCCCTACGTCGTGCAGTAGCTAGTTTGCCACACTTACGAAATTTAAGCGAGACAGATTATAACTGGTTGTTTTTTCCCCTAAAATCCTGTACTTTCCTGTCACAATCATGAAGTTTTTTGTTTTAGTGAAAGTTGTATTCATGACGTTTTTGACTTAATGTGACCAACCCAGTGATCCGGAGATTTTTTGTTTGTTTTAAGGATATCTGAGCTACCGTTTCTGACCTAAGTTTCAGATGAGCCGAGAAATGGCAGGAAATAAAGTATTATTTAATTAAATTGTAAGATGTAAATTATTAGAAATCAGAGTACATGTGAGGAACATTTATTTTGCAACTAAGTAACTATTGAACTGAATGAACCCTTTTAAATTTAGGATTTTTGGCCGCTGCTCTTACAATGAATTTTTAGTTATCGTATATTTTACTTTACTTGCAGCATTCAGAAAGACGCTTGGCACATTTAATTATGTAAACAAAATAATTTGTTAGGATGTGGAGATAAATTGCTGCTAATAACATACATAAGTTACATATTTTCTATTCTTGGTACCCTGAGAGTTAAGAAATATATTGAAAATCAATTACACATCGCAACAATTCTAACTCTTAAGTTATTATTTTTCTAAGACTGTTAATAATAAAAATATATGTTTGTTAAAGGATATTTACTTTGTCAACTGTTGTGGTCTAGTGGACTGAGCCTACACTGTCCAACTTTCTGCCATTAATACAAGAAACGTATAAAGTTGTCAACAAAGGAACGCATAATAAATACACAGCGCGAATCCTGGGCTACATTAGAGACGATAATGTTAGTGGCAAAATGTTGCACGACATTTTACGTGCATCATGTGTAGAGGTACGTCAATTTCGCGGATTCATCTGGCAGTAGCCTGGATTGCTCAGTCCTGTACACGCTCTGGACACAGTCGATTATTCATTGGCTTACAACACTACAAGCGATAGCTCTATGAATCATTTCCTTATTTACTACTGGCTTGTAGTAGTCATATGCGTTTCGTGACTACCGCCAGCTAATCACACACATGATTATGAAGTATATATTTTTGGCGTTCAACCTGACCTGGAATGTATTTGCGCAATTGACGAACCTCTCTAATAATGTGGCAACATAACACCACAGATATCTTACCTAATATATTAATACGGGACTGACCTGCAAAGTTATGGACGCAGGTTAAAATCTCAAGAAAGTCGAACATAATTCTATGGAGCGAGAGGGGATTTTCTCCGTGCAGTGTTGCCACAACGTGCACTAAACTGTCGTCGTACAACATTTTGTCTCAAACATTTTCTTATTAGGCGCTTGACTCTGGACATCCTGTATAAATTAACAAATAAACGTTGGCGTTACGTAAGATGCCTGTGTTTGTAAGTGTCTTTCTGTTCAGTGACTGACTTCCTGCTCTAATGCTGGGCAAGTGCCACCACTTGTTTACGCCCGTGGCTTCACAACCGCACATGTGTGGTGTTTCCTCTTCTGTATTCTTGGCGATTCTTTGTCCGCGTGCCCAGATGTCGCGCTCGTATGAACGCCGGCAGCCTTGCATGTCGCGACTGCGAAATACCGCTCCCGCAAATGATTTGACGTGTAGTTGCATATCGCAGTTATTTATTGTTTTATGACTGCCCCTTGATGATTGCTCGGAGATGTGGCAACATCACAAGCCTGCCAAGATGACGTCTAAAGACTTTGCCTCGCTGCCAGCCCGCGTTATATTACATATCTACTGTAAATACACCAAAAGAAAAGTCAAGTACGCAAATAGTCCCAGAGGATCGCGCGACGGAATAAGGCATTTCCTCAAAGCGGTTGTTTTTACACCACGTATTGGACTGCGGGTGTGGTGGCAGCGCTCAACGGGTATAAGGTGTCTTCCACCACCCCGCCAGAAATTTGAACCAAGATAAGCTTTGTCGGAGGCGAGAGGTTTAACTACTCGGTCGCTGATTCCCCCGTAGTTAGAGGTGACAGGTGATGATATACCGCGAAAATGTTTTGTGCCTACATACCATTGGAAACACTGTAGTTTCTTGCAACACACATGATATGTACAGACCTGAAAAATTTGCGTTTTCATTTGGGCACAAGGTAAAATTTCATCAACTGCAAGTTCGTGTCATTTTCGCAACTGTCCTTTGGCTTATTTGACATCTTTGGGAAGCCTATGAGCCAATAATGTAAATGTAACTAATACAGGCCTCTATCCAGAGACGGGAATAATTCGCGGGTCACTGACATGTAGGCTAGCCTCCAAGAATATTTAAGAACTGAACGAGACAGCAGATGCTCATTAGCTGCTTGCTGTTAGTGATACATGTGTGTATTAGTTACATTTTTATTATTGACTCAGAGACTTCCAGGAGATGTCAAATTAGTCAAAGGCCAATTGCGAAAGTGACACAAACATATAGTTGTTGGAATTCTAGCTTGTTCCCGAATGAAAACGCCAATTTTTCAGGTCCGTACCTATATCACTTGGACCGGAAGAAGCTAGAGAGCATCTGCTGCCTGCTTCAGTTCACATATATTCTTGCAGGCTAGCCTACAGGTAATTGAACTCGCGTATTTTACCAGTCTCTAATGACAGGCTGATGTAGTACGTCTGACGCAACATAGCAAAAATTACAATTGTAGGATTCTTATAGGCTCAGTCAAATAGGCTAACATCTACAAAGACAAGCGAAAGCCAGTAATCTTCTGGTAAGCTGAACGTGCATTGAAACCCAGCAGATAGTCAAGTTTTCCTGCTATAAACCGTCATTCCTACACATGCTGTAAATTCGCTGGTTAAAATTATAACGGCGACCGACCTAACTTAATGGAAGGTAAGGTAATGCAAATGGGCTTTACGTCTCGCTGACAGCGAGGCCATCAGACACGATGACACACAACTTGGTACAATGACAGCAGCTGGGAGAGGAGTCGGCCATGGCCTTTGTTAAATAACCATCCCAGTATTCGCCTGAAACTATTTCGGGAAACCCTGGAAAACCGAAATCAGGATGGTCTGAGTCGGGGATGGAACCCAGGTCCTTCCGAATGCGAATCCAACGTGTTGCCGTTGCGCCACCTCGCTCGGTAAACAAACATTCAGGCAAGATATAAACATTTATGGTTTAATTTCATTCACAGACATCTATCGAAATGTTATTACCATAGAATGAATATGTCAACGGCAGGACTTCATAATAACGGACACCAACACTACAGCAGCTGTCATTCACATTGTAAAAAACTGGTAAAATGTATTGTCACACATCAATAGGCGTTTACGAAAACCTTACTCGATCTACTAAATAAAGTGGTTACTAATCTCAAACAGATCAAAAACCTTGTGCGAGTACATCCTACCTACGTTTAAAATCTCAAAATAATTAACTCAATCTCTTCGCCGGATATAATCAGGCAGCAGAGTAGATAGCCGACAGCAGACGAAACAAAAGAAAGAACGTGCAAAACATAAACATAGGCTCCCGCGTGAGTACATACCATGTTTATACAGCATACGTTACTGACACGCAATTGTATTGCCATATACTTATATTATATCAGTACGTAAGAATATTCTGTATTGTCCGAACTTGATCTACGGTCATTGAATTATATCGCTTCTGCGGATATGTTAATATTTTTGAATAAGTTGCCAACATACAACTCGCGTAGTTTTCGTACGCTCGGGAGAGAAACCCAATAAAAACCAAGCGACTGAGTGAATCTGATCACTTTGTTTTCTCAAGCGCCTTATGGTAGCGATCTTATACAGTTTTAGGAAACCGTTTACAGTTATTCAGATTTTACTACACTTGTGTGGTAACAAAACTAAACATTTGATCTTCTTGCAACTAGAAATATAGTAAGTGTCCCATACTGCGTGTGGGTTAAAAACTTTTCGTACTGTTTGGGAAGTTTTTTTATGCAGTGACGGTGTATGATCTCCCATATAAGTACCAATCTGCTCACTACTGCGGACATCGACTAAGTGATAATGCATCGAGGACGTTTTAGACTGAAGTTTATTCTGGAGAGAGAGCTGACTACGGCGTACTGTCCTCGTCCAGAATGTTATCCACCAACTCATGTCTGTGAGGATGGGCATCCATGACGTCTCATAAATAGCACCAGCGTAAGGCACAACCTAGAGCCACGATGAAAAGATATTTACAACAATTAGTTCAGAAAGATTTTCTAAGAGATACTACTAAACGAACAATCGATATCTTTATCTACGAAAAGAAAACACATTTAGAACTATGCTTCTCTAAATTACTTTTTTTATATCATGCTTAGAAACATGACTCCGGGGTACCTCAGAATGACCAAAAACGCCTTTTCAGACAGTTGTCGTGTAAAAAATACTAACCGGGATCGTAAAACCAAAATAGAGCCGCATGCGCTGGACTTAACTTTACACTTCCCATAAATGAAATAATCGAGTCACAGCTTAATGTCCTATAGGAAGAAGCGAACGACCGCAACACTGCATGCCATTTTCGCGCACCGCGCATAAAGGCGACAGGGTTGTTGACGCTCGAACCAATATAGCTCTTATGAGCCGCTTGTTTCCTTACCTCAGACGCAGCATTTAGCGCCCGCTGTATAGGACTCTTAAGACCTATTTACATATGGACGTGTCCACAGACGTGACCGTGGCAGTGGGCATAGACGTGTCCGAACTTCGTAGTTATATTCACTCTCGTTGTTCACAGTTACTATGTCCGAAGCTGGTCCGAAATTGTGATTAATTAATATTTTATGCAGCTCTTACTGGTTTAAAACTTCTATTTTTGCCGACAATAATTTCAATGTTTTCAATTGTATACCTAGTTACGAATTCCCGTGAAAATAATTGAAGTTTTCTTCTGTCTTAGGACACAACTTCGGACAAAAGTTAAGATTCAGTGAATACTTGTCTTAGAACCTAACTTGTCCTAAGACACTGTAACTTCGGACACAGATGTGACGTCACAGAGTCACGTGCACCAATCAGCGCATTTTTATCCTAGGACACAACTTCGGACATCGCAATTGTGAATAGGCCTTCAGCGAGGTCTTCAGCTCTAGTGAGAATTGGTATGAGTCAGTAATGAGCAACCGCAGAATAGAATAGTGGGAAAACGGGAGAACCTAGAGAAAACCAGTCGTCCAATGGTTACGAACGCCAGGTTTCCCACGTGCAATTAAGTTCAGGAACGGACTGATAGGTAGTCGAACCCGAGTCGTCGAGGTAGGAGGCAGGTAGTTTAATTTAGGAGAAACAAATGCGTGACATTGTTAGCGTTTGTAATATTATTTGTATTAATCTTTCACAGCGTATATATTTCTGTTAACACATTACTTAAAACTCTGACTGAATTAAATAACAACCAGTAATTCATAACCAAGTGAAGTGTACAGTATGTATGTTAGGTACAACAGTTCTTAACAAAAATATTTTAACAAAAGCTTGTTTACAATACAAAGCTTGTTTCTCTGTAGCCCTTCTATGGTAATTGTACTTGTGTCTATGTAAGAAGACGTTCTTCACGTAAGGGCATGGGGAGTGAAATTTTTTTTTGTACTAGCTCATTTGTAACGTAGTTATGATATCATATGAGTTAGGCCAACCTACATAATGTATCCACCCAATAAGCTTTAACTTAACTGAAAGGAATATCAGTAATCTGCATTTTATGGAAATACATACAGCTGAACAAGTGGTATTTCTCATTTAATATTTAAAATTAACATAGAACTGTATAAAATATATTTAGTAAGTTGCTAGCATACTTACAACTGCAGTGGTTTTTCAACCAGCGTTATTTAAAGAACACCTAAAAATTACTTTTAGCCATCTTGAGATTTGGAGCATTTTTGTTATTGCGTGATAGAATAACGTATGAGGATGAAATGGGGATATATATAACTTAATTTATTTGCTTCTTCATCGTTCATGCGTGCAAAGTGACAACGCGTATTTTTTGACTGTAGATCCTGGACTGATCAAATGTTGTTATAGAAGTGTACATTGTGTCTCGTATAAAATGAAGGGCAGGCCGTGAGTAGGGTTGGCACGTGAATTATTTTATATTTGTCTCAAGTCCAGCGTCACTCCATTTTCTCCACCTTGAGAACAACTCAGTAAAGGAATTTACAGCCAGTAGTAGCCTATATCTATTCATCTGTGATGGAGCAGAAGAGCGACACAATTGGCCATGGTCATTGTTCATTTACATTTTTGAAACCAGGAAGCGTTGTTGTGAAATAAATGGTTGTCAATCACAAGGAATTATTTTCTGTTTCATTGTGAGATAGCTCCGAAATAAACAGAAGGCGTTTCCAAAAACCTGGGAAATATAACAAACTTTCGTACTCACATAAGTGCTGGGTACTCCGACAGGAAGTTGTGTAACTTACCGGAAAGTGATTAATAATATTAATGATTAAATAAATAATAACTGCTATATGTTAAGACGATATGACCATATGACACTTATTTTTGATGAACACTTGCCTCTCACTAAAGTAATCTGGGCTGGTTAAGACCTCTACTTAAAAAAAAAAACACAACGTGCAATGCTCACACAATTTTATGACAAAAAAAGTTATGAGCAACAGTAGGGTGGCATCCACTGAAATTTTCTTGATGAGTAAACATTTTCGGAATAGTATCTTACAAGTTGAAAATGAAGTCGGCATAAGGCAGTATGCTTATTATAACAGTTGCTTTTTTTAAAATGGTTTCCGATATTTGGCAAAAAAAAAAAAACACACTCCGTTTTCAAGCGTAAATATTTCCCTTGATATTTTCGTGGCACTGTGAGTTTCATTATAATATCAACCTAATTTTCCATACTGAATAACACCTCCTGCCTTTTCGCAGATCTGCCCCAACGTTTTAAAAACATAATGTACATGTTTTGAGATGTAGTCTAAGTGCATTAATGGAGACCTGAAAAATTCGCGTTTTCTTTTAGGCGCAAGCTAGAATTCCAGCAACTATAGGTCTGTATCACGTTCATAATTGGCCGTTCACTTACTCGACAGTGAACCCGCAAAATTTTACTGTCTCTATGTATTAATTTTGGTACAAAAGCATTTACAAATAGAGATGTCATAGACGAGTCGTTGTCAATCAGATATTTGAAGGCAGCAGTAGATAAATGAGATTAATTAATTTTTGAATAGTTAGTTGGTAGCTTATTTAGTGTTAAAAAATAATAACTTTTTAAAGATCATAAAGTGTTCAAAACAAATAAGTACTACTAATCGTGTTACGAAAATAAGTACAAGTATAGCATAGTAATTAGAGTCACGACTTTGCCGTGAAAAGATTTTAGCATCACTTTGTTTCACTGTCTTGCGTGCACGTCGACAGCCTTGCTTCATGGTTACTGGCAGCATATTTTTGCTCAGGCATATATCTCATTTGATTGCACCAATGATAGTCAGGCAATTGGGGCATCATACGTCTGTGATTTGCCAGTAGAACCCCAAGACAAATGAGAGCTGAAACATCCAATCATTGACCTTGAAACAGAGTTGCAAATGTGCACGTATGGCCCTGAAACAAGTTGGTGCAATAATATTGTCGCAACAGAATCGTGGCCCTAACAATAATACAGCTGCTGAAAGTAAAGGGTCGCATCATCCTCAGGTGGTTCCAGGGATTTCCTTGGCATTCTAATACTACACATGCTAATGTCTGAAGAGATATTCCTAGGATTAAAATTCTCTACAGCCTTAGGAGATCCTACATATGCATCAATGATGAAAATTTTTATCATCCTTAGAGGACTTTGAGGACATAATTGGGATAAGTGTACCAAAAATTTCAGGGATATCCATGGGTAGCAATTTTCTCGAAAATTGCCTGCATTAAAAGGACATAAATTATACCTTAGGCCATCCTAGAGACATTGGTTACAACATTTTACTCTCCTTATTCGGGTGCCACTGTCAATTTGCTCCTAGACGTACAAGTGTGCAGCACGCGATAGCCCCGTGTAATGTAACGGTTTTGCGATATGTAATCCCTTTCAGGTTTAAAATAATAAATCCTCAAAGACAGCATAAATAGGAAATCCATGGCCTTAAAACAGGCCCTGGCCGTGTCCCTCCCCCCTTACCACGTGTACCTCTACCAGGCTTTGTACTGTTCGAGGACACGTAAAAGTGACCAAAATATTTAAATAATAAATAATAATAACGTATTGAACAAGCTGGTACAAAATGCTTTCCACAAATGAATCATTTGCTCCGATGATTTGAAAAAGCAGCCAGTCACGGAATATGTTCGTGAACGTCAGTTTCTGCTAGTTATGCGTACAAAAGTTTGATTCCAGCAGCTGGTTGTTTATTTTCCTCGGCGCGAAATAACTTGGGTGCAATATGCGGAGAAGTGAAGACAAGCGACTAAGACGCGCAGACATCTGTGGCCGGACCCGAGCACGTTCAAGCTAACTGGGCGGACCTCCCTAATGACGATGGGAATAAACTCGACGAATTTATTGGGCACGTGCCGGTCGCTTTCAAATCGGCTGGTCCGAGAACTCCCACGAGAAACTATTAAAGTCGGCCGAAGCTAAAATTACCAGCGATGCAAAAGACCTTGCCACGGACAAGCACTAGCGAAACACGTGCGAGCCATCTTGACGCTGCTCACGTGTCGCATTTCTCTTCTGATAGTTCGGGCATATTTTACGTTTTCGCAACACGAATTTATTAGCATTCTCACTGAAATGACAAACAAATCACGGTACTATTTTGAAAACTTTGCGATGTCCGTTTATGAGAACATACTTTTTTACGGAATTGTGTTTCATAAGATAGTTTTCAATTACTTACGATTATATTTCCGACTATGTTGTATTGAGGAAATAATAATAAAGTAATATTAGTTCGACGAACATACAACTTGTTACGATGTAACGCTATACGTAAATTGAAAATTAAAATCGCAAATTAGTTTGAGGATACCTTTAACTCAAATCCATCCCAGAAATATAATATAACATCTTGCCATTTCAGTAGCGTCAGAACTATCTACTAACTAGATCAGAGTCAGTTATTAGACCCAACGAATTTTGGCGATGAAAATGCTGCACCACTTTGTCTCAAAGCTTTATGTGGACATCTGCAACTCTGATCATAGTGCGATTGGATGTTTTAACTCTCACAAGTCTTGAGCTTCTAACCGAAAATCACAGACGCGTAGTAATTGGAACAGTTTATTGAGAGATGTCACTTCACACAGACACGCTGCCAATAACTGTGAAGCAGAGCTGCAGGTGTGTACGTAAGGCATTGAAGAAAACTGGGGCAAAATTATTTTCGTGAAAAGTTCAAGGCCCTAGTTATTACAGAATAGTTAGATTCCATGCATGGTCGAGCAGGTATTTTCCCTTCTCAACATTTTAGCGGCTACAATCTACCACTGTCCCTTTCCTCCGTGCCGTTTCTTCGCCACTTGTGTCACTTAGTATTGTAACATAATGCTGTAAGGATTTTAAGTAGTGAGCAAATTCTAGAAATATCTAAAATACAAATTTTTTAAAAACCATACTCTATATCTAGAGCCAGTGATTTTTGGTGAAAAGAATTCTGCAACAATTTGTTTCAATGCCTTATGTGCACATTTGTTTTGCTGCTACATTGTCAGTGATTGGGAGTTTTTAACTTTCGGCGTCTTGGGGTCCTACCCATAAATCACGGCCGTGTGGTGTCGCGGTATACATTGTTCTGGTTGGTGCAGTCAAATGAGACATGCCTCTGCCCTATTATATTCTACCAATAACCACGAACCAGAGTTGCAGATGTGCATGTAAGGCATTGAAACAAGTTGTTGCAGAATTCTTTTCACCAAAAATCACTAGCTGTATTTATATCCTGAACTGGAATCATGGAAAATTAATTGACTCAGTTGTGATGCACTATAAACTGGAATCAGTGAAAATTAACTGATTAAAATTTCAAATGTTTGCGCTCTAAACCGGGATGATTATATTTTCGCGGTTTGGTACGCGAATTTCACGCCTGTGATTTGAAAACGACTGTTCTGACACGACCTTGACTATTGCAAGCCAGTAGTAAACAAGGAACTAATTAGTAGGGCTATTACTTACTACACACTTGCTCGGCTAAGAAGTCAATGGAAAGAAAATCTAGGCCAGCGAACGAATAGGACTGAGAAATCTAGACTTTTGCCTGATGAATCCACGCAATTTGTGCAATCCTATGGTTTTTTAAAACATTTGCCATTGATTTAAGTTATGAAAGGGAAGAATTACTTGTAATTAGTGACTAATAGAGCGCGATAACATTTTTGCATAATTTGGTTTTAATTCCTTAAATGAACATCGGCAGCTGTGCACCATGGTTATCAGTAGCTTATCATTGTTCAGACAAGTCTCTTATTTTACTGCACCAATCTTATTAATGCCATACGTCGGAAATGGGGAAGTATAAGCCCAAGACAAGGTATAGTTAAACAGTCCAATCACTGAGAACAAAGCAGAACTGTGGATGTGCATAGAAAGCATTGGAATTGTAGTAAACTTTTTTGAATATGTGCAGCCTACAATGTTGAACAAGGCGAGAGTCGTTCATTTGTAGACGCCCCCATATTTGTGGGTTAACTAACTGCCCTGCCGCCTAAACTCCGCAGTTCTGTGTACACTCTGTCCTAAGCTGCTTGAACATTGGCTGTTGCTTAACCATAAACGTGTTCTTCTGTAGTCCTTGCATGGCAATTGGTAAGGCCACTGAAAACGAATTAGCACTTTCTTGTTTCAATGTCTAACGCACGAATCTGTTGTTGGCAGCAAGTCCTTGCGCAGTGGCGTCAGCGATCTGTCTGCGCCAATCAGAAGAGTACTGCGACTCCCCACGTCTGTGCTTTGAGGTATAACCCAAGACTCTCAGAGTTTAACTCATCCAGTCACTTACCATGAAGCACTGTTTGGCTACGTCAGTTGAACTAATTGCTGTGACACCAAACATCTAAAATTCCTAGCATAAGGGAGAGCTGTCTGTAGTCATCAATGTAATGACGTAGACACCAGCTAAAGAACACTGAAATAATTTCGCGATTATAGGTGTCCGCGTAAGTTGGGGACAATCGAATTTCACGAGACTATTTCAGCGCAAGCTGGATTTATGACTTGAACACTATAATAAAAGCATTGTTGTAAATACCGTACTTATATTTAGAGATGGTGAAATTTCGTGAATTCAATAACCTGCGTATTAGAATCAAATATCCTATGCATACTCAAGTCCCGAACATTCGTCCACTAGCTGCTGTCAGTGGAACAACAGACAATGAACGAATAGACAGGGCTTGAGTACGCACAGGATATTTGATTCTAACACGCAGGTCATTGAATTCGCGAAATTTCACCATCTCTACTTATATTAGAACAGAGTGAAAAGTCCAGCTATATAGTCGGTTCAACTGGATCGTTCTTATAGTAATCAGCAGAACCACTGATTTTCAGTGAAAAAGAGTTTTGCACAACCTTGTTTCAATGCCTTACGTGCATATCTACAGCTCTGCTATTTTCTTATTGGTAGGGACCCTGTTTTTCCGCGAAAATAATTTTGTCCCAGTTTGTTTCAGTGCCTTATGTGCACACCTGCAATACTGCTTCATGGTTATTAGCAGCGTGTCAGTGTGAAGAGCCGTATCTCATTTGATTGAGCCAACCACAAAAACGTTCCTGCAGCACCACACGTCTGTGATTTGCTGGTATAACCGCATGGCTCGTGACAGTTAAAATATCCAATCGCTGACCACGAAGCTGAACTGCAGATGTGCACGTAAGGCACGGAAACAAAGTGAGGCAAATTTCCTTTTGCGAAAAAAACATGGTCCCTACTTGTTGGCAGAATGTATTTGTGAAGAGGTGTCGCTCAATTCACTTTGAAAATCAGTGCACGGTTACTGCGACACCACGCGTCTGTGATTTGCGGGTAGAACTGCCAAGGCGCTGAGAGTTAAATACACCCAATCACTGGCCATGAAGCAGAACTGCTGCAGACGTAAGTCACTGAAACAAATTGGTGCAACATTCTGTTCTGCAGAAGTAACGATATGTTCTGTAAAAGAACTACGTTCTTTGATCCTTACAAAGAAATTGTTTCAGGAACAATACAGAGAATACAGACAACCAAACTGGAGCGTTGTACGTATTTTAAAAGACGTAGGGTATCTACAACAATACTTTTCTTTACAGCGCATGTATTTCGATGGCCCTTCTGCTTGTTAGCCCCGTACCTTTGTAAGGAATGGTTATTTATGTGACTATGTCTCCAACACCGGATACTGCAACTCATAAGTTTGTAATTCGCAGGAAGACGCAACACGTGCGATCGAAACTGCAAAGTTGCCCTTTCTTAATGTGAAGGACGATACGTACTTTTTGTGGCTCTGAATACTACATGAACATACTTTTACGAAAACGATGTGGTGATGACAGATCAAAGACGCCATTCGTCTTTATGACCATCAATCTGGTTGGTGAACATCTACAACCAACATTACTTAGCACTAGGCCAATTTCTTCTTTGGTGCTGGAGTCTAAGTAAGTAACACAGACGTGCGCGTACAGTACTTGCCATAAAACTTGTCCGTTTCAGCAGTCGAAGGTTTTAAATCAACCCGCGACTGAAAGGGTTTCTGGGAGAGGACAGCGGATCCGTGACGCACCCGAACTTGGCAGCTGCGTCTTTGCTCGAGTCCAGCTTTGAGACAGCACGACACGCCCATAAACGTTTACTTCCCGTTCCGTATCACTGCACGGCGCATCACTCCTGCCGCATGCTCGCTCGTAACTCTTTCTTGCGAGTGAGATCTGTTGCCGCGACTGTCGAGTTGTGCGGCGCCTATGGAGATCTAGTGCGCTTCAGTCATCGCCTAACTAGACCCTTCAACCTTCTCATTGATTTCACAAACCCCTATATTTATTTCCTCATTTACGATTAGAAAACGTGAAGTATTACTAATTGCATTTGAAGTGGTAATTTTATGTAGTGCGGTGCCATAACCTTGATCTTCGTTGGTGTGTTAGACGATGTACACAATAAATATAAGCGTAGTGTATTACTCTCCACCATCCCTTGTGCTATTTACAAGGTAATTATAGAATCAAATTCATAATTAAATTCGGCATTGCAAAAATAAACGTGTCAATTAAATAGGTCTGAACTAAATTATGTTATTAATTTAAATGGTTTCTTTGAAAATGTAAGTATTAATTCTTCACCAAAGTTTGTACAGTTAAACATTAACCTCCATGAAAATTACAGATATCAAAACCTTCGACTAAAAATACTATATATTTAATGTACTGAAGCGAATAAAATACTACATTCTCTTAGCTACATCCTCGAGCCACATTACGGTGTATTCTTTGTAGCCTATGAATTATTGTTACTGTAACAAAAGTTTCAATTTATTTCTTCAAATATTGGTAAGTTTACTAGCATGTGTACGCTGCAAACAGTTTGCATTTATTAAATGGTCGGAAGCTGTATGTTGTGCGTGATCGTGTAGGGTCTACATTGGCGGGCTACTAGTAACGAGATGCATGTCTAACGCAATTTTCATTAATGATTTTACCGTACATTTTATGAGTAAATAATTCCGCAATGGTTGGAAATGTCTTCTATATAAAAGAAGTTAGTTCTATGCGAGCTGCAGCTTTGAAGGACACAATTTTCTTACGCGTCTATTTACACTAACTGTAGCAGTTCACTGATGGTATATCAATATTGTTCCTGGTTGACTGAGATACACGTTTTATTTTTCGAGGTCAGGTTGTAATGTGTTTCAATTACGTTACGCGTAACCCTATTCAAACAATTGTTACCATCCCGCGTGTGTATTTAAGCTATATATAAATAACATGAGTATTACTGCAATATTAGTGATCATTAACTAGGCACTTTGACATTTTGGATGTTTCCAAAAATTTCTAACCTCACAAAATCACTCATTTATAAAATTTGTTTATTTTCGCCACTTGAAAATCGATTGTAGGCTTGTGATTAGTACCTAGATTCTCACGCTTGTGAGCTTGCCAGTTTCATTCTCAAATACTGACGAAAAGCCACAATCTGGAGTTCACTTCTCTTTCACACGAGTTGTCAAACGACAGAGAATCTTATAGACGAGGCTTCGAAATCATCATCAATAAGAAGCCTCGGATTTTCACTTGGTAAAGACGAACTAGTGTTGGAAATACATGTTTGCAGAATGTTTTGTGGGCAATGTAGTTCTAACAAAGAGTTGGTTTGATGACTCATAATAATGTAAGAATAATAATTAGAGATGATGGTATACCGCGAAAATGTGTTGTGCCGACATACCCTTCAAAACACTGTAGTTTCTTGCAACATATATGATTGGGTGATATACTTCTAGCTGTCTGCAGACCAATAACAAGCATCAAATATTACGGTATCGGGATTCTTACTGGCTCAGTCAAATAGGGCAACAGCGCCAAGTACAGGTTGAAGTCAGTAATCTTCTGGTAAGATGAACGTGTGTTGAATTCCAGCAAACAGTCAAATTTTCCCGCGATCAACCATCATCTCTAATAATAATGTTTTCATGTACTTAATTAAGAACTTTTAATTTGCGTTAGTTATTTACTTACACTCTAAATCTGAATTAGTGAGTATTCACTGATTCACGCTGATGGTTTGAGCAGTTTCAACAATTTGAATAAATTAAAATGGTCATTGTTCAGTTAGTGAATATTAACTGAGTTCCTTTAAGAGTGCCAACATCGCACAAGTGAGTCAGTGTATATTCATAGTTTTTCCCAATTGTTTTCAAAGAACTTTTTTATCGGAATTAGTGTATAGTCACCGATTTCACAGTGGTTTCTCACATATTAAATTAGTTGAAAGTGCTCCATCCATCGACGTGAATTAGTGAATATTCACTAATTCGGATTTAGAGTGTATAAGTTAAGCAAACATGCCGGCACATATCGTACAAACATGGCTTCAATTCAATTACCTGTAACTTAACTTGAATTACATAAAATTTTTCCAAATTGGTTGTAAAATATTACTTACAACTAAATAGTTAATTATAGTATAAAAATGCATGCAAAACATTTTATGATTGTGGAAATCAGAGTTGTAGGGTATTTGTCTTGTAAGGACACAGATCTGTGGTGTTATTTGCAATTTTAACTTGAAGTACATTTCCAAGTGACCCCTTCTCTGACTAACCCAAGAACATAATATGCATAACTATTTTTCTGGCGAGTGGCGTTTCTATTTCTGAAAAAAGTGTACAGTGGACAACGGCACACTTAGGAAGAAGTGCTCTTTTGCAAACGCAGTTTACATTTGCTTCGGGTCGTTTTGGATCAAAAAAAAAATTTTGTTAGAATCATAGTAGACGCTGTGGACAACATGGCAATGCCAAAAAAAAAAAGGTTTCGTTTCACAATAAACCCCTTGAAATTGGACTGCTAAAATGTTTACTGCATGTGATAGTACGCCGTAGGTTCTGAATTTATGTTTCATCAATACATTTCATTACTAACAGTCAACCGTGCTATCTAAACAGACACGATAACACTGCACTAGGGTATTATGACATTTAAATTCTACAAAATAAAAAAAAACTAAATAGTACAAAAATTAAACCACCGAAGCTTAGAAAAATAACATACTCGCTTGACAGTGGCTTAAGTCCACCAAAATCCCATGACAGAACATGGCCTGAAAAATATAGTTCATGCTCTAAAAATTAAAATTGGTTATCGACTTTGTAAATTATGATCGTTACAATTTTTACGTTTTTCGAAGTTCGTTTCCTTAAAAATAATTGTGCAGAAATATTATGTCTTTTTTTTAAACGACGAACACATCTCAAGTAACAAAATCACATGCATACATGTTTGATATACGAACAATATCCACAGTCAAGGAATAAATATGCAGCCTGTATACGACAACATAATAATTGCTAGTGTTCAGTTAATACATATACTTTATTAATTGTACACATTATAAATTACTGTTAATCATAACTAAGTAAGAGTGAGCTAATGGCGTCGAAATACGCAGAAAGTTACGTAAACACTTATAAACAAATTTATCTGTTTACTACAGTAAATAAAGAAAAATATCTAAAATTGTAAGAAGCACAAGAACACGTGCACTCCTTATCTTGGATGGCCTGAAAAAAAAGCAGGCGAATGAAAGGGAAGTTGAAATTGGTTACGAAAAGTCAGAGTATCCAGTTGAAATTCGAGAAAAGTTGCATAAATTCCCTTGTGGTAGTTATTGGACGGGTGAAATGTAATGCTCCAATCTGCCAACACTTAGACTGTAGAAACATTTTTTTTCATAGTGCTGTTTAGTGCGTAGTCATACACTCTGTGAAATAGGGTGAGTAATGCTCTATTCAAATCATAATATTTTAATGTTATTCTACTTCCAAAAAAGGTATGATATTAACCCTTATGTCTACATAATGCGTGAAATGGTAGGAACTACTCTGTATGAATCTGAATGCGCTTAATTGCGCATACTGCATATGTTATATAAATTATGGCATATTGAATTTACTAATAATTTATTTATTTTGAAGTGTTTCGATAACGTCCCCCAGTTTTATGCCGTTTGGCTTAGTAAGGGGTGGCTTACGAACTATCTTAACCTAAGTAAACGACACTAATCTCCATGCCACGCCCCTACTGGAATTCTAACGCAGGACCTCTCGCACCGTAGGTCTTATATTTACAAATGTATGCATTTTCAGAGTATTTTTATGTTTTGCTGTTTGTTTTGATAGCCAATAAATGAAATGTTAGATAAAATTTATAAAGCGAGTTGAGAAACAATTAGGCCAACAATAGAGGTGGCGTAGGCTGTGATGTCTATATTTATTCCAGAAAATGACATAATATTCTGACATTTAAAACAATTGTCAAGGGAATTTAACATTTTGTTTAAGGGCATGACACGTATATATTATTACATATCTATGTGGACACCCTGGAACAATGCTGGGCACAATTTGTACAAGCTTCATTCACTCAAGGCACTAATATTGCAATGACATGTTCTAGCACTAAACAGTAGGCGTGACTCATCTTGCGAAGACGGCAGACCCAAGAGGATACGACAACAAGGCTGTAGGCACTATATTGTCTACACACGTTTTGGCAGCCGAAGAATACCGATGTTCCTTGGAGGAGGGTAGTCGGTAGGATTGGTCTTTCCAAAGCCAAGTTAGGCTGGCTCACAGGCGTGAGAACATCACACTTATCTCGTCAACCGCCTATTCACATTGACCATCTCAGAATAGCACCGCTGGATACTACGTAATGGTATACTCAGGTTATCGCTCCATGTCTTCTGGGAGGTCCTCACAGGAAGGAGTGTACTGAGTCAAATATCACTACAACTGGCTCTGGTATAACGCTGAGCACTGCATACAGTGGAACTGGAGACCTCGTTTGATAAGTTTTAATGTTTCTGAGCTGTCAGTTTGACTATAGCTAGTGCTAATGAGTTTTTGACGAAACGAATTTTCAACCAACTTGTTTCAATGCCTTACGAACACCCTACAACTATTCTTTATGGTTATTGGGAGATGCGTTTCTGCAGAGACGTTTTTATCTCAGCCAATCAGAACAAGGTTACTACGACACCAAACGTCTGTGATTTGCGGGAAGAATTACGAACGCTGAGAGCAACAACCATTCAATCACTGACCATGAAGCAGAGGTTGTAGGCCACTTACTCCTCGAGTAGTCATATACGGTACCTGTACCGAATATGGCCCAGTAGTCGCCATTGTGTGGTAATGCCGAGATCGATATGGGATCTATACACACCAGTCTCCAGTATGAACACACACATATCCGTCTTACATCCTCCACGTTATATATTAGTGATATAATTAATGACTTAGGCACACATGATTTTTGAGCCTCAAGCGGGCCATATTCGGTACAGGTTCCGTACGAAGAATCCGAGCGGATGGTAGTAAGTTGCTGGTAGAGTATTCCACGGAACTTGTCGCATCGCCCATAATTGCGGCTGGAATTTAAGGTGGATGTCTGGGTGGACGTATTTTGTGCGTTCGTAGCCTAGAAGAGCGGAAGCGGTAAGGACGACACAGCACGCGTATCACGCTTCCTCCTAGCCTCTACAATAAAAAAAATAGTTTGTAAATTTACCAGACGTGCGTATAGGAGCGCTAAGAAAGTAGGTATGGTAAAATAGCTTCCCAAATATCCATTGTAACACTCCCTAACCTAATTATAAAACAGTCATATGTATACTGAAGTTACTAGACTTGTATTGTAACAACTGTAAAAGTTTGCATATTTACAAGACGGAAGTATGGTAACTGTCCCATACTGCGTCTGGGATAATAACTTCCTAAACATTTCAGGAAGTTTTTATACAGTGTAGGTGTAAGTCACTGCACTGCCGTGCAATCCTCTCGCCGACAACTCGCCTGTATGAGACATTCGGTGGCGACCCTATTATTTTATGACGTAATATTCACGATAAAGGTGTCTTATACCGCCTACACTTTTAAAATTTTTAAAATTATTCTGCACAAATATTTTCATGCATAAACAGGGCTGCGAACTCACCCAATTTCGCCATTTTCGGCAGTGAGCAAATATGCTCTGATTAGAAGTGGTGAAACTTTAACGGGTAAACACACGTATAGTATAATTTGAATGCTATTCCTAAGCAGACATCCATCTTTGTGCGTTGAGCATTTTTCGAATATTCCTGTAACGGCTGAAAATCTGCACTCCGCTCGGTGGTCTGGACAGGCGGTCACCTTAATGGTTGTATAAGTGGTCTCCTGTTAAGCCTTAGGGATCAGGCTCAGGAGGAGCGGAGAGCCGGACATGTTCCATGAAACATGCAGTCTCCGGGTTCGAACCCCAGATGCTACGGCGCAACTTACTGAACGTGAGTGAACTCAGGCTTCGTTTCATTGAACCCGAGTTGTTTACGGGAAGTCATTAGGTCGTAGTAAAGGTTTGGCTCCGCTGGTATAAATAGTAGTGGCGGCAGAAGAGCCGCAGGAGGAGGAAACGGGTAGAGAGGGAAATCGTTAACCCGAGCTTTACTGAGCTAATGAGGCGATGAACAGACACTTGCACTTAGAAAGACTATTTCGAGATGACGATCGTAGGAAACGATATTTCCCGTAAGGCTAGAGCTCTATCACTTGGACAATTTTAGGATCGAGTTTTTGATCTCGAGCAGGCTTAGACCCAGTGTTGATCGAGTTGTTTATCAAGTTGCCTGGTTACACTTTTTGAGCGAGAAATCTTCCATTGTGTCAGTAATTAAACGCAGTGAGGTACATATATTGCAGTTAACGCTTCAAAACGGAGTAGTAAGTGCTGGTGATAAGTGAAATGAGATGAGTTTGGAGCAAACGATGGCGTTAACAGACGGAGGAAACGAGATATGCTTGGGACAAACTACCGAACAACAGCCTCATCCGGCACGATTCCCTCATACATAAATCCGATATGCCTCTGTCGGTAATCGAGTCTACATGAAATAGTGCACATTGCACATTAATAAACCTTCGTTTTTCAGCCAAGAATATAACTTATAAAAAGTACAATTAGTAATTGATAAACCCCAATGTTGCTAACCACACGCCTAACGGAAAACATGAAGTTATTGAGCTATCATCTACATTCCATTTAGTTCTAATAAGTTACTTCTGTTGAGTCTGAAGGTTTATAATTTGCACCTACAAAGTTATGGTCCTTGAAATATTATACTATAGAGACATACAATTAAATTCATTGCATGTTTAGGGTAAAACGTTTATAGTGATTTGGTAAGTATAATATAAGTTCATCCTGCTTGCATAATTTAAAAATGTTTCTCACTTTGATCTAAAAAATGTTACTTGCGCTCTCAAAAACTAGTTATTTTTGCAACATTTTCTATTATAACTCAGCCTGTATGATATGTGCACACTGAACGCAGTTTTAGGTCAAACTTTGCAGTTCCAATAACATCTAAATTCGTATAAAAGTTGCAGTGCTTGCAGTTCACATCATTAATAAATGCTGAAACACAGAGTGTACTTGATCGACACCAACTTAAGCTGTTATAGTACAAATACGACAATGATCTAGAAGGTTTTAAATGTATCGAGTTTAAGCATTTGTAACAATATTTTTATATTGCTTCCGGACATTTAAATTATGTATTGTGCGATATCACACAAAATACTATAAATATACGAATTCGAAGGATATTTGAACCTAAACTTGTAATAGTATAATAGTAGTTAGAAATCCTACTTTTTTTAAAAAAGTTTAGTAATATCAGTTATGCTAGATCAGTGACTCGTACGTCATAGCAACGGAGAAAACTAATAATTGTGGCAGTATATACAGACTTACACAAATGTACACATAGCCGGACCCGAGAATCGAACCCAGTACCTCTCACATCGTAAGCTGCTGTAGAGCCGACTACGCCATGGAAGGTGGCTGCTACGGATGTCAACATACTATCCTAAATATACACAATATTCGAAACATGTACTTAAATATTAATATATATCAAATTTAACATATTATTAAGATTGTTTACCACGTGCTCAGAAAAAGTACAGTGTTTAACAAAAGCGGATATGTGAATATTAATTACACTAACAACACCACGTACCCCTTCGTCTATGATGTGGCTTATATTTAGTCAATATACGTTTTAAATAATGTGTTAACTATGCATTTTCGACTTGTAATATTCTGTTTCAGCAGTACGTACGGTAGGTGCAACGTTTAGTGGCCACTATTTTATGGCGAAAATATTATTGCACCGATTTGTTTCGTCTTAGGTGCTCGTTTGCTACTCTGCTTCAAGGTCAGCGATTGGATGTTACAATGATTCTACCAGCAAATCACAGACGTATGGCGCTGCAGGAACATTATTGTAATTGGCTCTGTTAAATAATATACGGCTCTTCACGTACACACGCTGCCAATAACCATGAAGCAGAATTGTAGATGTGCACGTAAGGCACTGAAACAAACTGGGGCCAAATTATTTGCGAAAATAAAAGGAGTCTTTAGTAATTGGTAGAGCCACGATTTTATGGCGAAAAGATTTTTGCACCATTTGGTTTCAAAGCCTTTTGTTCACATCCGCAACTCTGTTTCATGGTCAGTGATTGGACATTTTAACTGTAACTTGTCTTGAAGTTCTACTGGCAAATCACAGACGTGTTGCGTCACAATAGCCTCATTGTTATTGGTGCAGTCAAATGAAACGTCGTGTCTGAGCAAAGTCGTGCTGCCAATAGCCGTGACGCAGAGCTGCCGAGGTGCACGCGAGACATTGAAACAAAATGTTGCAAAAATCTTTTCGCGACAAAATCGTGGCTCTAGTAATTGGATGTCTTAAGAGGTTGTGGGACGTATTCAGCTTTTAAAGCATAGTTTGAAATTGTAGGTATTTCGAAGCTAATTTGCAAAAATCTAAAAATTACAATTGCAGAAAATAGTTTTGCCAACCCTCCTAACTAAATTTTTCTCCAATGATGTACTTCTGAAGCACTATCGCTGCAGCCGAAATCTCGTACGTTTAGTTGCGGCGGAACAGGTAATCCTTAACAAATGCATTATTATGGGTATATGTTTGATCATAAAGATGGCTGGTATCATTACGAAGGATTTTTATTTGTAGTTTTACCGTATTGACTTTCAAAAACACGAAGATTTCAGTTGATGTTTTCAGCATGTGTATATTTCCCACGCACTGTACCCTACCAGTGTCTTGGGTTTCTAGCCTCAGATCACAGACATGTAGTGTCCAACTAACCTTGTTCTGATTGGCACTGTCAAATTGAATTTGACTCTGCAACAATTCACACAGTCAATAACCTTGAAGTATAGCTAGGGTCCGGTAGTTTCCCCGAAAAGTTTTTTGCAGCACTTTGTTTCAGTGTCTTACGTGCGCACCTGCATCTCTGCTTTGTGGTCAGTGATTGGATGCCTTAACATACAACGTCTGGAGGTTAAACCCGCAAATCACAGACGTGTTGTGTCACAGTTATCCGTGTACTGATTGGCACAGTCAAATGAATAATGACACTCCACAAAAACACTCTGCCAATAATCATGAAGTTGAGCTGCAGGTGTGCACTTAAGACACTGAAACAAAATGGGGCAAAAATCTTTTCGCGAAAACTACTGGGCCCTAAGTACAGCTACACGTAACGCATTGAGTAGTATATATTTGCACGTTCCAACGCAGTGACACTTCAAATCGACAATGTTTATATTTGTACGTTCCAGACCCGTGACACTTTTCCGTGCACAAAATTTGGGGAATATATCCCCAAACTATCGAAAAATTGAGCTATTTTTCTATAATTTCTCATTCAACCATCTTCGATAAAATCTCTATAAAACGATGATAATATTGTTAAAACACAAATAATTTATCATAGCGTAACAATTTTACATTCACTTAACTTTGATGAAGTGTATTATTAAAATATTACCACCACTACTTTTTATTCCATTATAAGCAAAGTGTGATAGTTTATTTTATTTTCTTAAGTTTTTGGCTCAATGAAAAAAAGTTATTTTACTTATTAAAACTTTTCCTCTATTAAGTAGAAGCAAAAATAAGTAGCAAACGCAAAACTTATTGAAGAGAAAAAATACACGTGTTAACACATGGGGTGAGTTTAAGGTTAAAGGAAATGTTTTTGGGGAAAAAAATTAAAAAAACTGAAGAAAGCCAAATTAAATGCGAAACGTGCAACCCTCTCGCAAAGATAAACACTTAATCACAAAAAAAACATATTCAAATATAAAACTACCTAAAATATATGCGAGCATGAGTATAAATTATCAGCAATTAACAGTCATTAAAAAGTATATTATATAAATTGCTTGAACAATTAGCTAAAATTAATTAAAAAACTGTTACATCAATTAAAAATAATTAAAAAATTAAACGTGAAATGGTTATTGTAAAATGTGAAATTGTTAAATATATTTCAATCAATCATACAAAGAATCTTGAACGAAATATACTGTATATAAATTCAGAAAATGAATTGCTTGAAGATGAAGTAATAAATAATAATGTTGAAAAATAATCCGCAATCGATGGCAGATTGAAAACATTTGCTATTACTAATATAAATTATTTTATAAATCCAAAGGGGTTTCTTAATGATATAAAACAAAGCGCAATAAAAAAATAAAATCTTACTCATAATAATTCGAAAGTAAGTATAAAATTGTTTGTTGAATACAAGCGAGGATTGGATATTGATGAACGTCACGACGCATCTTTCGAAACTAAAAATTAAATTATTTTAAAAACCACAGATCTAGAAGAATATTATGAAAGCAATATTTAAAAAAAAATTACCTGAAATGGAAGTACTTGAGGGAAGAGGATCCTATTGGTCGACAAACAAAATTACGGATTTAGAGGTTCAAATAAACAAATATAATCCATTAAATGCCAGTTCATGTGTTGATCTTCCACAAAAAAAAAAATTGAAGATAAGTAAGCAGTTATAAATGTTGAAAATAATGACAAAAATTATTATATGGTCTATTTTATCCGCACTTAATCCTGCAAAACATGATCCACAAAGAGTAACCAAATACAAACATTTGAACACGAGTTTAATTATGCGCTTACAGGTTTGGAATTTCCGATGAGTATGGAGTAGGAATGAAGAAAATTAAAATACATGCGAAACATAGAATATATTTTATCAATTGCAAATTATAAAAAATTGAAGTGACAAACTGAAGTGAATTATCACTATTGTTGGATGAAAAACCTTTCGAGGCTTATTGGATCACAGCTTTTAAAGAATTATCATAAACAATATCTTTATTATACATGTCTGCAATATTGCCACTGTAAGATAAAATTTTCATATCAGCAGAATAATAAATTAAAATTTAAGAAATACGAAAATTTTTTGAAGGTTAGGTTTGTTATATATGCTGATTTTGAATGTTTATTTTAAAAAATTATTAATAAATATGAATTGATGAAAACATATGAAAATCACTTGAAGGTAACATTGGTTCTGGTTTACATTAAGAATTATTAGGAGAAAAATACCATCAAACAGATCAACAAATCAATAATGTAGAACTAAAATTGAAATGATTCTCTTATACAAAACAATATAAAAACATGAACCAGTTAGCTTTTGTTATTATATAAAATATAAAAATCATTACTATTACAAACCTTCAGTATTTTAAGGAAAAAACGCTTCTAGCGTTTTTGTAAAAATGTTAATGGACGAAACAAAGGCTATTGCTGATACATACAAAAATACAACACCAATGATACCACTAACTGACGAAAAAAATATTTAGGAACCACACATTGCCATATCTGTGAGGAGCATAGACTATGAGATAGAATCGTGTAAGAGATCATGCACATTTAACAAGGAAATTTAAATGGGCAGTACATTATGATTGCAATTTAAACTATCAAAATCACTGTTTTGTTCAAGTACGTAGCTACTGATAATTTATTAGGATATGACACATTAATTTATAAAAGATCTTGGAAAATATGAATATGAAAATATAATATATATTATGCAAACAAAGAAGGAAATTTGTTTTTTACAAAACACGTAAATGATGATGTGAATTTAAGATTTATTGATACATTTATGTTTATGGCTTCTGGTATTAATGCTCTTTATAAAAATCTTTCGAAAGGACAATTTAGAGAAACATATAAATATTTTTCAAATGAAAATTTAGCCTTGATCACTGAAAAATTGATATATCCATATTATTATATGACTAATGATGAAAAATTTAATGAAAATGAATTGCCACCAACAACTGCTTTTTACAAAAACTTAAATCAGTGTGATATTTCTGACGAAGTGTATGAATTTGCACAAATAGTGTGGAAAACTTTCAAAATAAAATCTCTAGGCGAATATACAGAACTGTACAACAAATTTGACGTTTTAATGTTAGCTGTTATTTGGACAGTTTTAGAGATGTTTGTTTAAAATGCATAAATTAGATTCCGCATGGTATTTTACAATCCTAGGATTAGCGTGGGATGATATATTAAATCATACAAAATAGAACTGGCATTATTAACAGATCATTATAATATGTCATTGATTGAGAAAGGCATTAGGGGGAATATCCCGATGTTGCAAGATATATACTACAGCGAATAATAAATACAGGACAAATTATGATTCCGAAAACGAATTATCAATTAATCTCAGTAGTTTCTAGGAAAAAATAAACGAGCCCTGAAGGTGATAAAATATTAATTCTTGAAAATAGTTTTAATGCATTACCATGGAGGCAATATCTAATTGAAATGTAATATAATATTGATTATCAATAAAACATTACATATTTATAAATGTTATTTTATATTAGAATATAAAAATTAATTCTGTTGGTAAATAATGTTTAACATGGCTGAAGTCTAATTCTAGAGTAAAAATACGCAATGAATTTATTTGCCAATTAACAAGTCCACGACGTAATAAACAATTAGGCAACCATATTAAAGTTTTTTAGATTGCCCAGATAAATTATTAAAGGAATCATTTGCTTATGTATTAACGTAATCAGTGGTACTACTTGATTAAAAGTAACAATTCATAATTATTAGAGATGATAATAGATCGCGAAAATGTTTTGTGCCAACATACCTTTAAATTGCTGTAGTTAATTGCAACACATGTGACTGGGCGATGTACGTCTGACATAACATAGCTGTCTGCATACCAATAATAGGCATAAAATATTACAGTGGGGGATCCTCATTGGCTCAGTCTAATAGGGCAACAACTTCACGTTCAATTGAAAGCCAGTAATATTCTGGTAAGCTGAACTTCCTTTGAAATCCAGCAAACAGTCGAGATTTCCCCCGATAAACCATTATCTCTAATAACTATACTAACCAAAACTTCCAAGAAGAGTACTAGTTTGATCCAGTAATAGATTGTTTATAATTAATAAGAAATAAAGGAAAATATTCTGTTAAAGCTCTTTCTTATAGTGTCGCACTACCAAAAATGTAAGAAAAGTTAACAAATTCTTTACAAAATAGTTGTTGTCTTGCTTATAATAATTTCTTGCGCGGTATGTTTATTGTAGCAAGAAAAATACAAATATTAGCAAGAATA
The DNA here is from genome assembly GCA_003012365.1 of Medauroidea extradentata. Taxonomy (NCBI): domain Eukaryota; kingdom Metazoa; phylum Arthropoda; class Insecta; order Phasmatodea; family Phasmatidae; genus Medauroidea; species Medauroidea extradentata. The sequence goes on from PNEQ01043676.1 coordinate 62,882, forward strand.
CAAATAAAATTGACAGAAAATAAAGATGAAAGAGAAAATTGTGTTAAAGTTGTTTTATCTGCATTCAGTTTCAATTACTTGCCTATTAAATATACAGAAAATTTTAAAGAAACAAAGGACGTAATTTCTGTAAAACAAACATGTTTTATAAAATCTGGAATAACATTTTATTTAATCCCTTAACTTCTTTTCAACTATTCCAGACGAACTAAATATAGAAGAATTAGGTCTAATTAAAATAACTAATCTTACTCCATTTTTGTTTAAAATAAGAATAAATATTACCTACAAACTCTTTCCTTACACAATAAAGGAAATAAAAATAATTACTGGAGAATATTTACAATGTACTAAAAGGAGAGAGAGAGAGAGAGAGAGCAAGAATGAGATAATTTAAGCATACAGGAAAAAAAGTTAGAATGTTTGGATAATACTTTACCATTAAAAGAAGATTACAAAAGCATTTCGGAAAAGAAACAAAAAATAAAAGAAACAGAAGAAAAATTAAAAAAAAAATAAAATAAGCAGCATTGGATAGCTTACGACGCTAATGGAGAATACAAAATAACAAGTAAGATACTTTTATTACAAATGATAAAAATAAGTATACATATGCAGGAGTTTTAGGGAAAAAATTAATAAAATCTGTCTACATTGTTAAATGTCCAGATATAAAGAAAATTCAGAGAAATTAAGAAAGATAAAATTATTCTTTAAAGAGGAGGATTTATTTGTTCCATATACATCTCTTAGGCAAGAATTACAAATATTATACTATCTTGATGAAGGAGCATTCATGGAAAGAAAGATAAGAAAATATTACACATTTTAAAGGACATTCTTTTCCCCGAATAATTTACTTAAGAACATTAAACATTTTCGAAGGCAAATATAGTTTCTTATACAAAGAAGAAGCTAAATAAACAGTAGAAAATATTAAAAATGGGGAATACAGTAGGCAGTATTCAAATAAAGGATTGTAAAAAATTAGAATCTTTACACAATAGATTATAGATTTAATTATTTCCAATATTTACGTTAAAACTTATAGCGGAAAGGAAACATATATTCTTAAATTCAAAAACCTTGAACTCACTGTAGTTAATTGTAACACATATTATTGGAAGATATTCATCTGACACAACGTAGCTGTCTGCAGACCAGTAACAGGCAACAATATTACAATATCGGCGGGATTCTTATTAACTCAGTCAAATAAGATAACAGCTCCAAATACAAGCTTAAGCCAGAAACAATCTGGTGTGCTGAAAATATTTTGAAATCCAGCAAACAGCCAAGATTTCCCGCAATAAACCATTATCTCTAAATATAAGACTGAAGTAAAATAAAATAAAATAATTTAAAACAAGCAAACTCAAAGATGTGTTAGTATTTGTTGCTAATGTTTTATTCAACACTAAGAATTTGTTTTATTTTAATATATTATTATATGCTTGTTTAATTGAAAATATGATTATATATTTGTTTAATTTTATACAATATCATAAATTATTTTTATATTTATATAGTACTATATGTTGGTTTAATTTATATAGGTTGTATATTATGTATATAATTTTTTTACATTATAATTTAATTCTTTTATTTGTTCGTTATTTTATTTATTTGTTCAGTTTTGGGTTTTTTGTTCACAAGTACGTATATTATTTGATTTAAATTTTTTAGTAACTATACTTATTCTCTTTACAACAGTGTAACATTACTTTTTGGATAACTTTGATTTATTCCAACCAAGCTTCCTATATATATTTTAATAACATTATTTTCAAACATATACCGAATTAAATTTCGATCCTCTGCGCAGTAAATATGGTAAACATTATATCCTAAATAAATCAGAAACCCTTATTTTCTATAATTTCTTTAGTTTATATATATGTATGTTCAAGTTCTAACTTAACCTCAAATGAAATCAAACTATACATATAATTTACGTATTAATTATTTTACTGATTTTTGCGCCACTCAACAACCGAGGCCAATAACAGAATAACATATAGGCGTACAATGATATATATATTATATATATATATATATATATATATATATATATATATATATATCATTACAAACGGCATAATAACATGTGAAGAAACACACAAAATAGAAAAACTAAACAGGAACACAAACACATAAATCTACAACACAAACACAAGAAGTGGAGGGACATTAAAAAAAAAGGAGGGGGGGAATGTACCTCGACAATTACTGATAACCAGGCTAGGGCTATTGCAACAGTCCGTAAAGAAAAATTGCAACTTTTATGATGTCTTGATACATCTAGGATTGTAATTAATTTTCTTTCCAATGAATGGATCAAAATCACAAAATCTGTACATTAGAACCCGTCGTTTACACATCGTAGTCTTAGCGAGAACAGTATTACACGATCCCGCATTTTGTCATAACATTCTCAGTTATTAGAAGCTTGAATTATTTTCACGTCTTATCGAAATAAAGTAACTTAAATTGTTTTTAACTATGCCCAACCTACCTCTCACGTGACACACACGCATATATATGTATATGTATATATATATACATGTATACGCGCCATTTCTACATACATGTATGGTGCGAGACCAGATTTCGTTTAGTGCAAAAAAATAAAAACTCAAACGAGCCGTCTGTGGAAAAGTTCAGAAAGGGACGTGGCTAGAGGGAAATTTATCAGAGGAAGCTTTATGGGCGCAAGTATTTTAGGAGGGCGAGGAGCGAATGATGGTGGGAGCAGAACTGTGCGTGCAGTAGTGCCCCCTCCCTCCTCCTAACACCAGTGTCGCTCCAAGAATAGCACGCGGCTTAGCATGGTAAAAGGGTGGGAAAGGGGGGAAGGGAGGGTGACAACAGTGCCTTCCACGTCGCTGCCGCCTTTATTTCGCGTTCCCAGCGCGTCCACCACTTGACCGCTTCGGCCAGCGTCGCAACATTATTAGACATGGTGGAATACCGCGAACATTAATTCTGCTAACATATCTTTATGTTCCATTCGTTTACAGCTTACATGACTGGATGATAATGCGAACCTCCATACCAACACGGTTATAACTAGAGACATGAAAATTCTGTAGTTAGTATCATTGTCTTACGTTCACATCACGTGGTTGTTGATAACGTGTCTTTGTGAAGTGACGTCACTTAATTTGACTGTGCCAATCGCAATGAGTAGAGGTACGTAAATTTCACAGATACATTCCAGGTCAGGTTGAACGCCAGTTATATATACTTCATTGCCATGTCTGTGACGTGCTGGCGGCTGTTACGAAACGCGTTTGACTACTGCAAGCCAGTAGTAAATAAGGAAATAATGCGAAGTGCTATCGCTTCCTACCAGCTTGTACGGTTATAAGTAGAGACATGAACTTTTCGCGCAAAGAAATTTGCCTCACTTTGTGTCAGTGACTTGTGTGCACGTCTGCAGACTTGCTTCACGGTCAGAGATTGGATGTTTTGACATTCGTGTGTCGTAGGGCATAACACTAAAGGTTTTGTGTTGATATTGGCTGTAGTTTATTTGAAGCAGGTTTCTCTCTGCAACAGGCCCAGTTAGACTGTACAGCTACAACACAGATCGTGTGTAATTTGTCTGAAAACTGTTCATAAGTGACACGATTAAGAGCATTCCAGGGGGGGGGGAGTCATAATTTTATATTATTTTATATTTGTATGAAACAATCTTAGTTTTGAGTAGATTATCCTCTTACAAAAATATATCAGCCAGTTTTCCCATAGTGGCATTTCAAAGTCAATATTTGCACGTTTTTAGTTCATACACACCTCGAAAACCAATCAACATAATGAAACTAAATAATTCGCAGTCAAAGTACATACCACGGGTTAGGGTATTAAGTACCTAAAAACCTTAAACGTACTAGTTTTGTATTTAAAAGAACTTCTAAAAATAGCAAAAAAATGTTTGAATCTCAGAAATTTCTTTAACACACAAAACGTTGTTTGAATGGGATTTTATGTAGTACTTCACTTGTAAACTATATTAAATGTTTTTGCGATTTTTGACCTTCCCACACGTGAACCATACCTCATGCTCTCTGCGTCACAACTATTCATCTCATTTTAGTTACGCCGCATACGTAGGTCTTACGATGTCCGCTTCTGGAAGCAAGCCGCACATCGAAATTCAGTTTACCTCCGCAGACATTTTCCTTCGGACATAAGAGCGGACGGAGGCAGAAAATTGCCCTGTAGCGTAATGAGGGGAACTAGGTGCTAAATTTTATTTATCTATTTCTGGTAAATGTAGCAATGTTGTGGCATAGATAGAGATGGTGGAAAATCACGAGATTGATTTTTTTGCCAGCGTATTCTGCAAATCAATGTAGCCTCCCGCGTCATGTATTATTGGATGACGGTTATGTGTAACGGCTTTGTTGTTTACAGACGAATGACAGACGTCCAGTAGTAGCGCACTAGAGTTACCATTGGCCCAGTCAAATTGTGACTCGCCAGTTACGAAATAAAAGCGTCGGAAATGAATACATTATATTGAAGCCTAGCAAGCAGTCAACTTTTCCCGCGGTAAATAACCGTCTCTAAGTAAAGAAGATACTTGCAATGAATTTTGGACATCAGAATAATGTTATACGTTCATATTTACTGGAGTAATTATCATTCTTGAAAGTTATCCTATCATTCCCTTGCAATGACTCTGCATGACAAACTAATGAAATATTCCATTATTACTTATGTCTAGCAGTTATCAAGAATATATCCTATGTCTTGCCAAAGAGAAAATTTTGATGTTACTACTTGAATAAATGTAATGACTCGAAAAAAAAACACAAGGAAATTATCTAACATTCTCCTGTCTGGTTGGACGTATTTTGCGCGTTGGATACCTAGAAGTGCGAGAGCGGTAAGGACGAAAGAACACGCGCAGCATGCCTCTCCTTAGACCCTAAGCGCAATCCACAGAACTGGTGTGCAGTCGTCCGGCCAACTCGCTTCTATCAGACATTTAGTAAGTAGTACATTTTTGGTCGCGTGCAAATTAACGTTACAAGAACACAGACGATCTGCAATGAGTATACACGTGCGTAACGTTATTTGAATGCTGATCCTTCGCTGTTAGAAAAAAATTCCGTAAAACTACGAAAAAGTACTGGCAGAAAATTATCCAGAAATCTTCGTAAAATAACGAACACTCAGTTTTGTTTGGTAACGGAATCCTCCGTAAGATTGCGGACAACACGTTTTCCTCACAAAAAAAATTGCATTTCTTTAAATTACTGACACTGCTTTTTTTTTTTTTTTTTTTTTTTTTCAGTAATACGAATTACTCTTATTTGCTACGTTTTCTTGAGATATTGACGTACCATTTAGTAACCAGAAAAATTTCTCGAATTTGCAGGATTTGAACCAACGACCTTATGAACTCAAGGCAGACATACTAACCATTGTACCACAATAATAAAATAGTCAATAAGCGAGTCCCATGCAATGGTAAGATACCAACTTTATAAGAGACATATTTTTTTTTTTACATTCTGATTTTACAGAACTTCATCAGTATCAATATGAGAAACAGAAGATTTTACTCTATATAAATAAATAACTTTAAAGTTGAATACCCGCTGGCGCGAAACGCAGAGAAGAGGTGCGATTTTTTCCAGCTGTGATAAGTTCCACGTAGTGACATGTGTGGCAGCCCACTGCCGCATAGGTGAAGCGAGGAGAATAAAAGATGTGTGTGGCTTCCTCGGAACTCTTCGGTCACATGGCTGTTCTGCCATTTGCACATGCACGTCTCTTCTATTCGCTCGCGATATAGTCTGGACAACCAGGAAGCAGCGCTTCGCTTCTATTATCTTAGCTTGTCTTGTCTTTTCTTCTCTTCGCACCAGTGCGCATGCACATTAACTCTAGGAGTCATAGTAATCATTAATACTAGTACTTTTAAAATAAACACGATAAAATATGCATTACAATTGTAGAAATATATATTTTCATGAATTTATGGAATGTTACAGTCAAACACCCGTAAACTGGCAACTCAAACGAACTTCCGTAAAGAAAAATTACGGAAGTAACTTAGTTTAATTACAGTACCGTTCTGTAAATATTTCCGTGAATTTACAGAAATGTTTAACAGTGAAGTAGACATCACTAAGGCACGACGAGCAGTTATCGAATACTCTGGTAACGTCCGAAGCTCAGCTCACCTCTCGGCGGCCTAGGAAGGCGGCCATCTTAAAGATGTTCAAATGCGATAAAATTATAATTTTATATATTTCATGAAATATTGTTTGCTTTGCAGACGATACTTGTCAGTAGAGTTTCGTCTTACGAAACAATTTTAGCCCGCATACTTGCCTCTTAACAAATGGGTCAAAGTCAAAATTTGAATGTTACGGTCCCATGCAAATATTGAAAATCAACTGACTTAATCAATTGAAAGAATTCACAGTGAAATAGCATGCCCTTGGCTATGTAACAAAACAATAACTTACAGTGAACAACTTTTGTATTTTCAAAATTTGCAGAACTTGAAAGGTTTTCCTTTTCTTTTGTGGTTTAAAAAAAAAATTAGATTATTACGTTGTTGGTTTCTAAATATTTTATTACGTAGCACATGAGATGTTAGTTAATCATGAATTATTTTATAAGTACGTCAATTTGTTTTTACTATTTGCATGGCAGCCCAACATGCATATTATGACTTTGACTCACGGTTTTTGAGAAAACTAAGCGAGCTAAATGTGTTTTGTAAAGACAAACTCTACTCGTAGGTATCGTCTACATAACACCCTTAAAGCCAGGTTCAAAGCAAATAAAGCATAAGTACGGGGCGCAAGAACGCGCTAGTGCTGTGGTGAACCAGTGACTGGACGCGAGCCAGATTGTTCTGAAATACAACCAGTCGTGAAGTCTTTACGCGTGTAACGAGTATTCATATCAGAAGCCTGGCTTGTAACTTGGCCCAGTGGTGTGAATCACACGGCAAGTTGGGCAATCAATCTGAAATATTGCGTTCCCTGCCGTCGAACAGCTCCCGTCACGAGGAACTTTCTCTCTCTCTCTCTCGTCGCTATACTTCCCAACTGTGTAAGTTCGGACCCTGCTATTTCCAGTCTTGACGTCCCCTCGCCGCGTGGCCTACAACCCGACCTTGGCGAGCCTCGGCGCACTGAACAGCCGACCCTACAGAGGCGCATCGCTTTAAGAGTTAGTGGTAGGGGTCGAACAATTTCGCGGATTCTGCATTGTTCTATGCATTCTCAAGCCTCGACCATTTGTCCGCTAGCTGCTACTCAGTGGAGCAACAGACAATTAACGAATAGACGGGGCTTGAATGTGCATATTACAACGGATTCTAGCCTGCAGGTAATTGAATCAGCGAAATTTTCCGGCCTCTATAGTAAGCGGACGCTAGCTTCTTTTTACGTCTGAGGCACAGAAACGGAGAAGGCGATAAGTAGAATATAACATGTCTGTCAATCATCTCCTTGCTTCTAGGCGCGAGGGACTAAATTATCGTGCAGTGCTTTCGTAGAAACTATTTTTCAACGGAACTTCAAGCAATGGCCCTGTTATTTTATTTGTGGAATGTAAGTTTTCAATGATTTTGTTTTACGATAAAGTTGATATTTTCTCAGTTACAGCAACGTGAAAAAAGTAATTTTTAGCACCGTTGAGAAGCTTGGAAATAATGTTTTTAATCACCGGACGGATTTTTTAAAATCATAGGGAGACCGTTTGAAGTGTGTCTTCTTATCGTAGATAAACTCTTTGGACATATTTTTTAAAAGTTAAAGAAAAAATACTTTCCGTACCTCACTACAGCACGCCTCTCTCGCCAAGTCCACTAATACTTACGAGGATTAAGTAAGTGACGCACGAACGTTGTTGTAGAGTGCCGCGTTTAATTTTTTATACGCGAAACCACTACATTTATTCCTAATACCTTCATGTACGAGGAAAACACACACTTGAATATGTTTCTATCATTTTAAAAATACAGCACGCTTATTATAAACATTACTTTGGTGGCCCTCGAAGTACCTAAATACTGTTTAATTTAAGGCTGCTGCGAGTACACAAACACAACCCGTATTCGTAAAACACTGCACTAGAAGCATGCGTTGGACTTTGCTACAAACTTTCCGCAAGTAAAATTGTATGGTCGTCGCTTAAAGGCGCGGCCTACCGCAATTTTCATCACCATTTTATTATTTTTTGTTTGTACCAAATATTTTTTTCTTATTTTAGACACAAAATGTGACTAAATTTGGCTCTTATGAAATATTTATCTCTCATAGTTTTCGCGTAATGGCTTGTTAAAGTCATATTTTGCATGTTTCCGTTTTAACGACTACACTAAAACCAACTGATGTACCAAACTAAAAAAAAATCACAGAGGATAAAGTCATTGCAGGCTACAATATCATGCTCATAAAATTAAAAGAATAAAAATTATTAGTATTAAAAAAAATTCTGAAACTCAAAATAACAATTTTAAAAAATCAAGAATTTTTTTTAAAATACAAATACTTGTTATTCTTGACACAGTAGCCTGCAATGTCATTATCCACTGTAATTTTTTTAGTTTGGTGTATAAGTTGGTTTTAGTGTAGTCGTTAAAACGGAAACATGCAAAATATGACATTAACAAGCCATTACGCGAAAAACTATGAGACATAGAAAAATTTCATAAGAGCCAAATTTAGTCACATTTTGTGTCTAAAATAACGAAAAAAATGTCTGGCACAAATAAAACATTAAAAAATGGTGATGAAAATTGTGGTGCACCGCGCCCTTAAGTCCAATGGGGAAAACGTAAATCGAAAGCACTGCATGGCAGTTTGGCTCGCAGGAAATAGACGAGAAGCGGTTACTGTCGACTGTGGCCAGCTAAACCTCATCGCTCTGCCACAGATTATGTAGGAATACAGACGTGAAAAGCCGATAGGTAGGGCCCGGTAGTTTTCGTGAAAATAATTTTTGCAGCACTTTGTTTCAGTGTCTTACGTACGCACCTGCATCTCTGCTTTGTGGTCAGTGATTGGATGCCTTGACATACAACGTCTGGAGGTTAAACCCGCAAATCACAGACGTGATGTGTCACAGTTATCCGTGTACTGATTGGCACAGTCAAATGAATAATGACACTCCACAAAAACACTCTGCCAATAACCTTGAAGTTGAGCTGCAGGTGTGCACTTAAGACACTGAAACAAAATGGGGCAAAAATCTTTTCGCGAAAACTACTGGGCCCTGATAGGACAGCGAACTCAGTCACACACGCCAGCAAAATGGCTTCCCTGGCCAGCAACATGACGGATAATCCCGCGACCAATCAGCGTAAGACGGCTGCTCTGCTAGACGGCAGCCAGACCAATAGGAAACCTGCCGTACCATGCAGAAACAAAACATACACGGGGCTTGTATGAACAAACTCGGGCAGCCAATAAGCGGGGCAGTTCGCCCGTATCAAAAGAGCCGCCACGTCATTTCACGTCTGTATTACTATTTAGTCCGTGGCTCAGCGTTGCTATGTTGGAAAACAGAAATTTCGTCATTTTCAAAATACTTTGAATGATTTGCACGGCAGGTAACTTAAACTGTTAACAGCAAACACATATTTTTAACTTCGCTCGGAAAATCTCGGCAAACTGTCACGGCGCTATTTGTATAAGCGATTTTATGTAGCTGATTTTAATTAACGCTGTAACAGAAACTTCTATAGGCAAATTTGTGTATCTGTGCAAATACTAAATATACAAATGAGGAGATAAACACTAACATATAAACATTATAACCCAAACATACTATTTATGTCATTGTTAGTAAAGTTGCATATTTCTTTTAAGTATAAACTAAACTTTTATACAGGTAGGTTAAGATGTATTTAACGTAATCATTATAACATCATCTACAAATTACGCTGAAAAAAAGGAAACTAACAAAGGAAAATTATCTTTCTACAAATTTGTCTTTCTGCTAAAAATGCAAGTGCATATTTACATGATTACTGTTGCTGTTAAATTACATAATGACAAAGATTTGACTGTCATGACTGCATTTAACAATGACGGTATCGTAAAAAAATACGTTAATTGGAGGTTTGACATTATACTAGTGCATAATTTTACATGTATACTTTTCCAAAATGAAAATGCGGTCCTGATTCCAAGCTTGAAAAGAATTTTGCCCAGTTACACACAACGTAATTGATTGAGGAAATTACACATATAAGTTTTAAATGACTGAATAAAAGTAGGCATAATTTCACACATTGGCTGGTCGCTGGCATAGTGATACCACGTGATAAGACCTGCATTTAGTTGCCTCTTGTTTATCGATTCAGCGCGCTCCAGTAGGTGTCCAGTAAGTCAAAGAAAATCGCGAATAAAATAATATTAACTTACTAACTTAGAATTATTTTTAATGTAGAATTTATGAAAACAAGTTTCTCATTCGACTTTGGTACGATTACTGGTACACCTAACTTCTGTGGTTCGCAGGTCAGACTCTCCACATACGTTAGAGTTTTAGGTATCCAGTCATTTATGTGTACACGAGTTAAAGTGTTTTGAAATCTGCAAACAGCGATGAAATGTTTTCGTAAAAATAGACTTTGTCACGAAATCTATTTTTCAGAAGTCAGGTGTCGCTATTGCTAGAGAGACTGTGAATAACTGCGAAAATCTTTGACGACAAAACAGACTTGAAAACACTGTGGCACGCTTATGACTAGGTACAGAAAGTTCCCGCGTAAAGATTTTTTGCCCAACTTTGTTTCATTGCCTTTTGAGCACACCTGTATCTCTGCTTCGTGGTCAGTGATTGGATGTTTAACTACGGTCGTATTTGTGTTCTATCCGCAAAACACAAGCGTGTGAGTCAACCTTTCTTTGATCGGTGGAGTCAAGTAAAAGACTCTGCACAAATACACGCTGCCAACATTTTGTTTCAATCTCTTATGTGGAAATCGGCCACTCTGTTTTTTGGTTATTGACAGCGTGTCTTTGTATAGACACGTGTCTCACTTGACTGCACCAAACAGAATAAGGTTCATGTGACGTCATACGTCTGTGACTTCCCAGTGGAACCCTAAGACAAATCAGAGTCAAAACAGCCAATCACTGAACATAAGGAGATTTGCAGGTGTGCACATAAGTAGAGCCAGTGATTTTTGGTGAAAAGAATTCTGCAACAATTTGTACCAATGCCTTATGTGCACATGTTTCTCTACTTCATGGTCAGTGATTGGAAGTTTTTAACTCTCGGCGTCTCGGGGTCCTACCTGCAAATCACGGACGTGTGGTGTCTTCATGGTCAGTGATTGGAAGTTTTTAACTCTCGGCGTCTCGAGGTCCTACCTGCAAATCACGGACGTGTGGTGTCTTCATGGTCAGTGATTGGAAGTTTTTAACTCTCGGCGTCTCGAGGTCCTACCTGCATGTGTGGTGTCGCGGTAACATTGTTTTGGTTGGTACAGTCAAATGTGCAACGCCTCTACCATATTATATTCTGCCAATAATCACGAACCAGGGTTGCAGATGTGCACGTAAATCATTGAAACATGTTGTTGCAAAATTCATTTCACCAAAAATCACTGGCTCTACACATAAGGCAATGAAATCCAAATGGTGCAAAAATTTTCGCAGCAAAATCTGGGTCTAACAATCACGGAAGTGAAAGTGAGCTTTTCGTTATTGCCGTTCAACCTGATCTGGAATCAATACGCGAAATACTGGTGCCCCTAGCATTTGTCCACTCACTGGAGCAGCAGTATCTGAGGACGGAGTGTATACAGGACTGTGCAGTCCAGCCAGCAAGTAGCTGAACCCGTCAAGTTTCCGTGTTTCTAATCATAACCAAAAAGGGGCCGCGATGGCCGAATGGTAAGACTATTCGCCTCCCACCAAGACGATCCGAGGTCGGTCCCCGGATTTTCGAGTGTGGGAAACTTGCCGGACGGTGCCGTTGGTGGGCAGGTTTTCTCGGGGATCTCCCGTTTCCCCCGCCCTTTCATTCCGGCGCTGCTCCGTACTTACACCATGTCACCCTCCACCAGCGCTTAAGCCCTCGATGTTAAACGCTGACCTAAATCTCTCACTCTAATCATATCCAGTGGTAAAGCGTGCTTGTGTTTCAAAGGACGAGGTATCAGATCCGACTAACACACATAGCACATTGAATTAACTTATCTGCTGGATACCCAAAGTAGAATATTATCCTGTGACTGAGGTCGTGTAATTGGGAAATTCTTTCTTCTTCTCTAGCACGCTACTGGCTATAAAGTGTGTCTTTCACATAGTTCCATAGAAATGTGTACAATCACTGTCACTGAAAAGTACAGCTTAACTTGGGAACACATCCACGCTAGTGATGTTTGGTGAACAAAATTTGCAATTTGTTTCGAGGCCTTATATGAACATCTGCGGCTCTGCTGAAAGGCAAGTGATTGGATTTTATTTTTTTACTCTCAGCTTCTCGGTGTTCTGTCTGCAAATCACAGACGTGTGGTGTCTCAATAACCTAGTTCTGATTGGTGCAGTCAAATGAGTGACGCTTCAGCAATAACACATTCAGCCAATAAACACTAAGCAGAGCTTCGGTTGTGCACGTAAAGCATTGAAACTAGTTGTTGCAAATTATTTACACCAAAATCTCTGGCTCTGCCAATAACATAAAAAAAAAAAAAAAAGTCAGTAACTTCTAAAGTACAATAAATAATTGCAAACAGTTAACTTTGCTCGCTACAATATATGTATATATCTACCTACATGGCATAACTATTGTAGGACGCGTGGTCCAGCCACGAAGATAGCCGAGTGCAGGCGAACGTTCCCGAGCAGTGGAAATAATTTTACGATCTTAGCGCTCGCTACGCCTCGACATCCCCTCCGCCTCCCACCGAGCCTGGAGCCTGGTCGTCAAATTGGGAAACAGGTCCAGTGTGCGACTGTGCTCGGGAGGGAGAGCAGTTGGAGAAGAGACGACCTCGTCGAAGCATGAAGCCACGACCCCGGCAGACACTCGTCGTCCCGGACTGGTAGGAGATGTCGGTCATACTTCCTAGTCGATACTCACAGCTGTCTTGTGTGTCTGGAGTATAAACCGTGATTAGAGATGATGGTTTGCTGGGTTTCAAACGTACGTTCAGCTTACCAGAAGATCACTGGCTCTCACTTGTACGTGCAGCAGTTGCCCTATTTGACTGAGCCTATAAGAATCCGGCTATTGTGATACCTGTTATTGGTCTGCAGACATCTATGTTGTGTCAGACGTATATCACCCAATCAATCATACATGCTGCAAGAAATTACGGTGTTTTCAAGGCTATGACGGTACAAAATATTTTCGCGATATATCATCATCTCTAACCACGATCTCGCGTTTATACTGATTTTATTATGAATGGCGATTCGTGTTCTTAATATTAATTTCCATGTAACTGCATTAAAGTTAGCGTACTTAATTATTATGTTATTGATAGTATTGTTATTATACATAGCGAGAGGACAGAGCAGAGTAATTTTAAATGCTGTGGCGCGAGTTGGTAAGAAAGTATTTAAAAGGAAGGTTGCGAAGGCGCAGGATGTGCTGTATGTAGACTAATGCTCTATAAACAAAAAGTAGTACGGCAAGGAACCACTGAACTTCACAAATATTGTTTCTACCACTTTGATTCAATACTTCACGTGCCCATATGCAGCTCTGCTTCGTAGATATAGGGCGTGGTCTTGCCGGACGATGCCGCTTGTCGGCGGGTTTTCTCGGGAATCTCCCGTTCCCGCAGCTTTTCATTCCGGCACTGGTCCACACTCACCTCATGCCACAACTCGCTGATCAAAATCTCTCTCTCTCTCTCGTAGTTATAGGCAGCGTGTGTATGCAGAGTCGACAATCATTTAACTGTGCCAGTCAGAACACGGTAACTGCAATACCACACGCCTGTGATTAGAATTACAGACGCTGATATTAAAACATTCCAGTCAGCGACCACGAAGCAGAGCGGCATATGTGAAAGCAAAGAATTTAAACAAGTTGGGGTAAATTCATTTCGCGAGTAACACGGGCCCTTAAGAGTGCGTGGTAGATAAATAACCGCTGAAAACATCAATCGATTTATACGCTTTTTTCGAAGCCAATATGGATCAAATACTCAATGACAATCCTAGATAATGGTATTTGCCAACTTTATGAGTAAATATTTATATAGAATTACTAATTCGTTACGCGTGATCTCTTGCGCCGCAGTTAAATGCACGAGGTTCCGGCGTCAGAGATTGTGCCTCAGAAGTTCGTAACACTGGAAACTATTTTGTTTAAAACGTTGGCGAAAAACTATTGCCTAGGATTGCTATTGTTTCATTTTCGCAAATTGTCTTCAAGAAACCTACAGTTGCAGATTAATGTTTTTAGGGTTAAATTATGTACCACGCGCTCTTAAGTACGGTTTTAAGAAAATACAAGTTAGCACACTGTAAACCTCTGTTTAAAGAGCTAAATGTAATGACACTGCTTTGCCTATACATATATAGCACTATACTCTACAATAAAAATTATATATATATATATATATATATGCAGGTTGTTACTGAACAACAGCGACCAACTCCGGCAGGCGATTCCTTATGAAAAAACAAGCACACATTAATTTTTGCATTTTTCGCCTAAACTTAATATTAAAGGAGAAATGAGTCTTTCAATATCAAAATTTACTATCGTATTTCCCCAAAATATCGGGAACTAAATGACATTAAAAAAACTCAATTTTCAGCATTTCTTAACGCTGTTGGGACTTTCAAATCAACAGCAAATACAACTAGATACCTACCACCCTTCTGAAAATAATAGGGGTGGCTAACCTCTAATCCATATAACTTTTTTACCATCAGAATTTTCGAACATTTGAAGATAGTTAATTGAGAAATGAAACCTGTGTAACAAAAAAGGCCCTCTTGTTGCAACTGTCTTAGACGTACCGTTTGAGCTCAAACACACTTGAATAATTCGCGCAGACATACCGAGCCTAGATCACAGCCTGGATCATAGGCAATCCTGCGAACATCCATGTGATGTGTTCAGCGTACACACTATGGTGGACATTCACTGTAAACAACAAGTACAATACTGTTAAAGTCACAGATAAGTTTGTTGCTAGAATTCTGCGTACATATCGTAGCAGTTGTGAACGAAAATGATAGGTCCCAGGTAGCTGAAACATGTGCAAACGGTATTGTGTTCGTCATGCTGATAATAAACCAAACACGAATAACTTAGTGACGTAATACTTGAAAAAGAAAAATAATAGTACACGACAAGTATATATATATATTATAGTGCTATCAATCTTACAAAAACATACTCTGAAGCCATAAAAGAAATTCATAACACAAATATAGTTAAACAAGAACTGAAGAAATACTTGATAGGGAAAGTATTTTATTCTGTTGATGAATACATACACTCGACATAAACCTAAATGAATGACTTACGTACACAAATACTGTAGTGAAGTCTCCTATCGTGAATATATAAAGATCTACTCTTTAGTGCTGGATAAGTGTAATAATTTTATTAATGTCTTTATATAAATTGTCTAAATGTAAATAATATATAAAAGAATGTACCTTATTTAAAATTTTTTCTGACAACTTGCAATCATCTTTAATATATTCTTGACAACCTGAAATGTTTTTGTTGCATATGTAATAACTAATACTTGCTTTGTTTTGATGCATTTGTAACAGTTTTGAAATTTTCTTGAAATATTTGTAACAACTTGTAACCTAACTATTCTGATGCATTTGTGACAACTTCCCTGTAGTAAGTACTAGAAATACTGGAGGCTATGTAAATAAATAAATTCTGATATAACCGATCGTTCCAGCTAACCACGATTAACGCTGATAACTGGCCAAATGCGCCAGCGAAACGTGAACAAGGGAGAGATGGAACTCCGATATACCAGATGAAGGAATCGTTTGTAAAGAAATAAAGAAACTGCATTAGCAGCTCACATCTGTGTAGGTAATTTACGGATTAAAAACATTTCATCATTTTGTCTTTACATGTTATTATTCACGTTTCGATCTCTCTCTCTCTCTCTCTCTTTCTCTCTCTCTCTACACATATATTGCAATCTACCCAATGTTTATTAAACAATTTAAGTTAAATATGGCGTGATTGAATTACAAACAAAAGAGTGCTTTAATAAATTCGTTGCGATAAATTATAGGCGTTCACAGAAACTCCTTCGGATCCACTCGATAGCGAGTAAATCGGTCAATAACGTTATGCCATAAAGATATACCGGCAGATTCAAGAACTCGTTAATATTCAACTCGATCCCGTCGCCTGATCCACCCAGAGCTACCGGCTCGAGAGCAGGGTAGATAGCAGCCAGCATACGATACAAAGGAAAGCGCGCGTAAAAAGTAAATAAACTGCCGCATGTGTACATAATAGAAAATATATTGTTAGGTGGTTTGAATGCATGTTCACGGAAAATACGATGTCAGATCGTAGTATTTTTGTTAAACGGGAAGTTTGGAGCAGTTTATGAAGTAAAAATTTCGCCAGAGTACGTAATTCAGCTATAGAGTAAATTATTATTACTAGTACGCAATTTTTAATTCTACGTACGTATATTATACCAGCACAAAAGTAGATTTTGCACTGTTTTAACCTGGTCTAATAACATAGGCCTGCCAGACTGGCGACTGAAACTACCGCTTCTGCAGATTTTGTTCTATTTTTTTTTTAAAAAGGCAGACCTCGTTAAGCATCCAACGACATAGTATATCCAATCACGTGACCAATGCTACCCAGTAGGATTATACCTAGTAAGTTTCCGTAAGCGCCATGCGTTGAGGGCGTCACAGAATTATACATACATAGTTCATTCGGATACCAGCAGATAGCAGACATCTGTAGTTTCAGCAATAAGTGGACTCTGCGTCATATATACGATAACAATTACGTAAGTTTAACGTATTTCTGGTACCGTAGTTCACAAAGTAGCGTCGGTTTACCCTACCAATTACTATAATACGTAATATTGTCGCAAGATGTTTATTTTTAGTTCTGTGCATTAAATATTTACATCTAATAAAACATTTTTATGCTTTTGAAGTTGGCAAATTTGTTTATTTAACGTTAACTACACACTAAAATACGCATTAAAAACCAACAAAAGGAATGCAGTTAGTATTTTTTATTATAAAATAAAAACCCTCCGTTAATATTTTTTCCATAGGTACCTCTGCAGCTCCGTGCACTTATAGTTTTCTTTAAGATATAGCCTATGTTTATTCACGATACGTTATTGAATATTAGTTGATAATTGTAATTTTGTTGTACGAATACATGTAAGAAATTGAAAATAAAAATGAAAATCTTCGGAGGTGGTTGGAATTGAACCTTCGCCAGATAACCACAGTTCTAGGTGGCCATTCTTTTACATCACCACGCCACGTTAGCGAATATACGGTTAGAACTGCACAAATATTGGAAACAATGACTAATGTTTAGAGGCAATGACTTTTGGTGAAAAGAATTCTGCAACATTTTGTTTCAGTGTCTCGCAAACACACCTGCAGATCTGCTTCATGGTCAGTGATTGGCTGTTTTAACTCTCAACATATTTGGGATCTATACCCGCAAATCACAGATGTGTGGTGTCACAGTGACGTTATTCTCATTGGCACAGTCAAATGAGCCATGCCTCTACAGGAATGCACGTTGCCAATAACTACCTACCAGAGCTGCAGATGTGAACGTGAGGCATTGAAACAAAATGTTGCAAAACTCTTTTCACCAAAAATCATTACCTCTACTAATGTCTAGAAGTGCTTTCCTTGTATTAAAAAAATACTATTATACTGAAATAAATTCGCACACCGATTCATTTCAAATGCAATGCAAAGTTGATGTTTTAGTTTAAATTAAATGTCCTGTGTCAGCCTATGCTTCTTCAGTTATTTACTTTGGTTCCAACTCTCGAGGTTATCACAAAACCAGCCGTATGTCATATTGTACTAGTGCAAAGACACAGACATGGACTTGCAGATCCGTTCACGTGTGCCTAAGCTATAGATGTAAGATGTTATAGTTCACCTGCTTTTCGCTTTTTGGGTCGATTGCAGACTCATGAGAGGAAAATCTTGAGGCAAAGGAGAAACTAAGGAGGAGTTGTGTAAAATATGAGAATTTTTCGCCTGTATTGCACAGTCAGGAAATTTAGATACCTCAGTTGAAGTGAAGTGTTACCACAATATTCGCGAGAAAAATAATTTCTCTTAATGCACTGGCTTGCAAACTTAGCTAAAATGTATATTATTTACCATTTATATTGCACAAAACTTACACGATGGCGATAAGATAATTTATATTTTGTATTTCGCAAACTGTTAGGTTGAAAAAAGGTAAAATCAAAATGATAAAAATTCGTCGTCAATTTTGTTAAAAAAAATGCTATCGTTACCATTTTGCTTGAAGATAAAAGTGCCATTAATAACACATCACTTTCGTGTAAAAATGTACGAATATAAATTATGTTGTAGATGTCAGTGCGGTCTTTCCTTTTCATCATCGATATGTTCCTCCTCTAAAATAATACCAATAAATTCAGAATAAGATCATTATACACCTACATGTTGCATTCTAACTGCTATATACGACCGAAGTGGTTTTTACTAATAGGAAACGTTTTGGTAAACAAGTAGGAGGTATGCAAAACATTATGTTTAAAATTCACAGTCGTTTCAAGCGGCACAAATACAATCACTCCGTGTACGTTGCAAAGTAGGCCTACGCCTAACCTAAGTTTATGGTCATGTTAATATACTCGTCGCATCAATACAGTAAACATTTTGTTAGTAGGCCTACCTTGTTCCGTAACATGCCATTTGCCACAGACAAATATTTTGTTTACCACCAACACATTTTCAACGTAAGCCTAAGGTTGTAAAACTATTCAGCCAAGAAATTTCGTGAATTCCCAGGTTAAAGGAGAATACTGTGTAAAACATAAAAAAAAATCGCGGAGAATTATGCGTCACATTTAATTGGAAAACCCGTGTCCTCGAAACCCAGTCAAGACTTTCAAGTTACAAACAAACTTTGCTACACATTGTGTATCATTTGTAATGTTCCCGACCAGAGCCACGACGCAAAAAAAAAAAAAAAAACAAATAAAAAAAACGTTACATGGGCTTCGTTTTTGGAAAATGAAACAATCTGCTTGTCTGGCAGTTTCATCGAAATGCTAAAAATATATTAATTTTATGTTACTGAATGTACAACACAGAATTTTAATAATAATAATATGTTAAATTCGAATGTCAGACTTGTAGTTGCTAAGCAATAGTGTACTTAAGCGTGTTGACGCCGGTAATGTTTACTTTTTTCACTGTATATACTGTGTACCTACGGAGTCATTTAGATACTTAAAGTGCAAACATTTATAAACACAATTTGACTTGCTCAGTCTATGACGTAGAATGCGTTGATTTGTTGGCGGTAACCGTTAAACGCCATCTTTGACCGTAATGCGTTTAGTGGGATGTGTCGGAATAACGAGTATAGCAAGTTGTAGCCATCGGCGTTAGCTTACATATTCTCATATCTTGTTGTAACGTATTATTGTAACGCGACATCTATTGTAGCCGGGCCTTTAGCTACGATTTTAGGCAAGGTACAGAAATTGTAAGGAAATAGTAAATTATAGAATCACATTTTTAACTATAAACTAAAGTTAATGTTAACAGCTCGGTACCTCACAGGTAACGAGTTACAGAATGCAACTGCAGGGGCGGTAGTGCATAATGTCACGGCGCGTAGATATGAGAAGTTGCATACGCGCTATCGCAATGTCCGCTGCTGTACACGTGTTTCAAAAGTTATCACAACCAAACTGAAAAGAAAAAAAACACGAAATTATAATTAACATTTAAAGAACTAAGGTAATTATATGGATATTCTCCTGCATAATAAACTGAAATCATGACCCGGAAGCAAACACATATCTTTGAGATAAAATTACTTTACAGAATTAATGTCATTCCAACACGTCCGTTTTAAATTTGTTTTTACGTTTTTTAAGTAATTAACAGGACTACGTACTTGAATTATAAAGTCTAAAAAAATTTTAAATTTAAACTTTCCTACAACGACTCGCCACTAAACAAACACGTTTAACAATGTTTAATTAAAAATAATAAATTTGTAAACGGATAAAATTTACATAGGTCAACCTAAAATTTGTAACAGAATGAAATAAGTAATGTTTCGTAATGTTTGACATACATTTATATCATATACCAGTCCCCTAAGTAAAGCATCGGGCGTGCACATCACATACGGTATTCTGATATTTGAAATTTTTTTTCTTGAAAAACGCGTCAGCAGGGATCTGAAAATTTCGAGATTAGTTTTGGTCACAAGCTAGATTTCTAACAGCTGTAAATCCGTGTCACGTTTGCGGTTGGTTCTTGACATATTAGACTCTTCCTGGAGGGCGCTGGCCAGTAATAAAGGAGCAACTACATACAGGCCCAATCATGTGGTGTCACTGTGTCAGCGAGCATCCAATGAGCAGATGTTGTCTGCTAGAGTATACAGATATTCTTGGAGGTTAGGTTACAGGTCAGTGAACCCACGAATTTTGCCGTTTTCTGCACATCATTTTATAGTACAGACCAACGAGATATATAGTTCACATAGAGGGGCGGAAACACTTCCAAAGTGAAGCCCAATTGAACGGCTGTTTTGACCCCAGAAAACATGGCGAACAGCAGTGTGGCCAACATTATGTTAAAAATCCGTCATTATGTTCGCGTAAAATCCGTTACTTTATAGCTCCACTACATTCCCGCTAAACACAGGGAAAAAATGCCAATAATTACTGTAATATATTATACTGTAATAAAGTTTAAATTAGTATAATCGCTCTCGTCTCTCGGTCGGAAATAAGAGTCCGCCATTTTATCTAGAGTCAAAATATCACGTTCAATTGGGCTTCATCTCAGAGCCTTGGAGATTGCTGTTTCCACCCCTCTATGTTTACTGTATAGCTCGTTAGTACAGACATATAACATGCGTTCAAATTTTTTCGTTGAAACCGGCTGACTCCAAGTACACACGATTGTGTTAAAATTATCGTGTGTCTGAAACGAGTTGTAGTATGTAAAGAGTTTTGAAATACGACAAGTGTGGGAGATATTCATCTAGATAATAAGGTGTCTTTTAAGAATTTCCTAACGCTCTCTTAAGAATCGCCTAACGTTCCTAGGTAAAGTGGAGCAAAACATATTGCGTTCGACTGACGAGCGACCCAGCGAAGTTTCAAACATTCAGAAACTCGACTGCGGCGAGACGAACACGACTGGAGTGAGTAAACAGACGGCTGCGGTGTCTAGTCGAGTGGTCGTTGAACTAGCACATCTTCCCTGCTCTCCGGCTAAAGAAGAAGTTCGAGGAAACAAAACACTCTTGGCGCGGTGACAGCTTTAGCACACTGCTCCAATTCTTCCCGTGCCAAAACAATGTCACTCGGGAAGTTGTTCGTTACTTGGGACCAAACTAGACGTTCTTTACTTCCCATATCTCCCCCACCCGCTTTTATTATCTGTACATGGCTGTTAACTTAACACTGCTGTTTTAAATTGAGCCGGCTCAGGAGTGTTTCAACATTGTTTGATAGGCCTACATCCCGAAATTTGGTTCACTTCCTCATTCAGTCCAATGTCAAAACAGAGTAGTGTAACAGAATATTTAGGAATACAGAAGTGAAATAGCCGGCAGGACGACGACACACACAACAGCAAAATGGCTTCCCTCGCCAGCAACATGGCGGAGACACCTTCAGCCAATCAGCGTAAGGCAGCTGCATTGCTAACCGACAGCCGGCCAATAGGAAACTTATTGTAACTTGCAGGAACCAAACATACAAGAGGCTAGTATCAACAGCCTCGGACAGCCAAATAAGCATTCGAGTTCGCCCTCATCAAACGAGCCGCCACGTTATTTCACGTGCTTAGAGATGGTGGTAAATAAAGATAATATTTTCTGCCAGAGGGTTCTCCACATCAGCGTAGCGTCGTACTCCTTGTATGATTCTACAACAGACTAATACAGACGCGAAGTGACGTGACGACTTGTTTCAAAATGTGTGAAATCAAATCCTTTAGGAAGTTAAACTTAAAATTGTATTGGCTGTCATTTTAAACATAGTTTCACTAGTAATCTAAAATTATGTGATTTTGGTTAGTTTTAATTAATTTTTATAATGCACATTATGCCCTTATCATGAAATGTTTTTAATTTTATTAAAACTTATGTTACTGTTACGCCTCTACAAGAACTTTTTTTTAGTTAGAAGTTTCATCATGGAAACTTTTATTTGCAAATATCGTCAGAGGACAGCTATTTTAAATTACAGTCCCATGTATGTTTGGCTCCTGCATGTTACCTCAGGTTTCCTATTGGTCCGGCTGCTGGGTAGCAGGGTATCCGCCTTACGCTGATTGGCTGTAGTCGTTTCCACCCTGTTACTGGCCAGCGAAGACATTTTGCTGGCGTGTGTGACTGACCTTGCCGTACTACCGGCTAATTCATTTATGTATTCCTAAACAATCTGTGATTGTACTAGAGTTGTATGGCACGGTCTAACTGGCTGTTTACAGACGAATGACAGACGTTCAGCCGCAGCGCTCAAGAATTAGCATTAGCACAGTCAAACAGAGACTCACCAGTAAGGAAAGAAAAACGTCGGAACTGAATACACGCCATTGAAGCTTATAAAACATCAGTCAACTTTGCCGCGGTACATGACCATCTCTATAGACATTCTACATTTACCGGCTCATGATGTACTTACGACACGGCTAAGCTTTTCAAAGTCCACTGACAGCCAGTGGCAGATGGTGCGATGTTGCCAGGATAGTCTGCAGCTGCCCAGAACTGTAGATGGTTGTGTTACCCTACAACTAACTACGCGCTTATCTGCGGACCCCACGTATTAGTGAGACGTCACGAAAAGTTAAGAAGCCAGTATATATTTGAAGAAGCGTGCATCAGAATTGTACAAGTCTGAGAATCTGCAGCTCTCTCCTGCAACAATTCACCCGCCACCAATGCTGACACGTTAATACAATTAAGACAATGTTACAGTCAAACAATATAAGTAGAAATATTTAACGTCTCGTCCAACTAAGTTATTTCAAATGGTTGCCTGCCCAGGCCGTCAAACGATGTGCAGAGCTTTAGCCGTTACAAAATTATCCTAAAATAGCTCAACGCATACGAGTAGGACCAAGGCAATTCGTGAAAAGAGTTTTCCACCAGTTTGCTTCAGTGTCTTACGTGCACATCTTCATCTCTCCTTCATGGTTATTAGCAGCGTGTATTTGTGAACTTAAGTCTCTCATCTTACTGCGCCAATCAGAGTACGGTTACTCAGGACCGCCCAGGGAATTTCAGAGGTCTGGGGAAAATGGTTATGGGTGGAATGAGCTTTTAAAATATAACAATATAAAAAAATCATTGATTTTGTTTTGGATTTGGGAGCCTCTGTAATAAGGGGCCTGGGGCAATATGCCGCATTTACCCAGTCCCCCACCCCCTGTGGGTGGTCCTGCGGTTACTGCAACACACGTCAGTGATTTACGGGCAGAACCGCAGGACACGTGAGCTTAAAAACGTCAAATCGCTGAGTATGGAGCTGAACTGCTGATGTGCACGTAAGGCGCAGAAACAAACTGGGGCAAAATTATTTTCACGAAATGCTCATTGGCCTACTCATGAGTGATATCTGCTTATTAATAGCTTCCAATGAACGTGTACATCCATTTCAGGCACGCCACGAATATCTAGTTTATTTTTACGCTGCTAATGACAGCGGAACATATTGTTTTTGTGGCTCTTTATAGGTGTGAAAATCGTGGCGCAGGGTATTTTAAAAGAAAGTCATGTAGAATACATTTTATTTTCCATACTACGTTATTTAATTTTATGATCAGTTTTGAACGTGTCACAGAGACGAGTTGTCGGCGGGAAATATGCACGCTAGTTCAGTGACTTGCTCCTAGAGGCTAGAGAGAGGCGTTATAAGCATGTTGAGTCGCCCTTACAGCTCGCCTACTTCTAGGTCTCGAACGCGCTAAATACATTCACCTAGGCGGCCATCTTAAGGGTGTTCAAGTGCGATAAAATCATGATTTTATATTTACATGAAATATTGTTAGTTTTGTATACTATACTTTTCAGTATAGTTTCCCCTTACGAAACAATTTAAACTCGCATAGTTTTCTCATAACGGTGCGTCAAAGTCAAAATTTGCATTTTCTGCTGCCATGCAAATAGTAAAAACCAATTGACTTACGTAAGTGAAATAATTTACGGAGAAATAATATGCCACGGGCTACGTAATAAAACATTTTTAAAAATCCCGTGAACTATTTTTGTATTTAAAAAATTGCTCAATTTCCAACTTTTTTCCTGTACTTTTGCGATTTTTTTTAATCCAAAATATTTCGTTATGGTCTTTTAAATACTTTATTGCATAGCTCATTGGATGTAATATCGCAGTGAATTATTTTATTAATGTAGGTCAGTTGGTTTTCACTATTTGCATGGCAGCAGAACATACAAATTTTGACTTTGACGCACCGTTATGAGAAAACTATGGGAGCTAAAATTGTTTCGTAAGAGGAAACTGTACTGACAAATACAGTCTACAAAACTAACACTTTTTCATATAAATATAAAATTACGATTTTATCGTACTTGAACACCCTTAAGTAGGAACCTGTGGCTCAGAACCACGAACATTGCAAGGATTCAACCATGGAATGACCCTTACCAGCAGTCACCTGTAGTGATTCCAGAAAACTATAGCATACGTAAACCAGAATAAGCGGAAAGGAAATCAAATCCTCCGGTTAAATGAGAAAATGGCATATTTTACAAATGGCAGAGACTCAGAAATATTTGTGAATACAAATATGTGTCCATGTTTCAGAGGAATTTCACTCATGGCCGGAGATTCATGAGGCCATTCTTATTGTTCATTGTCCTCCGTGTTTTCATTGTCAAATGATTCGTGGAATTTATCTGTAGTTCTAATCTTACAATTGTTCATACTGTTACCACATACCAACAAACATGTAGTTCGTTAGAAGTGACAATACTAATGGTCATAGTATTATAGAGGCCAGGATGTTCCTCGAATACAATTCAGGACAATATAAACTTCAAACAATGGTAAAATGTCCTTCGTTTCCCGATTGTAACACAGCACGACACATAGGCCTCGAGGAAATTCAATCTGATCACAAATCTGCAGCTAAACAAGGAACGAATCACGTGTTATACGGTGAAATAAAATCTGGCTGCTTACTGAAATTGTAGCCCATGTAGACAGAGAGCTGAGACTCGCGTGTTGTGGAAACCAACATGCAGTTGTTGAACCCGCTAAATTATTGGAGCCAGTGATTCTCGCTGAAAATAAATTTGTAACAATTTGTTTCAGTGCCTTACGTGCACATCTGCAGCTCTGCTTCGTTGTTATTGGTGGAATGTGTTTGTGTAGAGGCGTTGCTCATTTGACTGCGACACCAGGCGTGTGTGAGTCGTGGGTAGAACCCCGAGGCACTGAGAGTTCAAAACATCCAGTCACAGACCATGAAGCAAAGCTACAGAAGTTCAAATAAAGCTTAGAATAAAATTGTTGCTCAATTCTTTTCGCCAAACATCGCTAGGGACTGGAGAATTTCGCGAGGTCAAGGACCTGCAGGCTAGAATCCATTGTACTATGCATACTCAAGCCCCGTGTGTTCGTTCATTGCCTGCTGTTTCACTATGTAGCAGCTAGTGGACAAATTGTCGGGACTTGGGTACAATGGATTCTAGCCTGCAGGCCATCGAATTCGCGGAATTCTCCAGTCCCTAAACATCACTGGCTCTAGTCTAAGTATTAGTAGAGCTTTTCATTTAGGCTGAAGCTAGAGTTACAGCAACTACAGGTCTGTATCACGTTCATAATTGGCCGTTGACTTACTCGGCACTCCCTAACAGTAGATTAGCCAATAATGAAACTGTAAGTGCATACAGGCCCATTTCACAGTGTCAGCGAGCAGCTAATAAAAGTTGCTGTCTGCACGATTTCACAAATATTATTGGAAGTTAGCCTACAGGCAATGAATCCGCAAATTTATCCGGTCTCTGAGTATAAGGAATTACTTAATAAACTGTGTTTAAAAATGTTTTCACTGCACGTAATTTTTTATGAATTTTTAATTAATTGTATTACGTATGTCCACGGTTTTTGTGATGTCCACGGTTTATGTGAACCATGTCCACGGTTTATGTGAACCAAATATCCACAACGGAACTTAAGCGTTAACTCGGCATTTTGTCAAATGAAAAATCTCTGTGTGGTGTTAATTTTTTTGCAATGTTGTACATAGATTTTGATTAGTACTGTATAAAAACAAAGCAAAATCGTTAAGATCAATTTTCGCGACAGTATTCCATTGACTTTTAATGTTTAGGACTTGTCAGATTATGTCAATTTATGTGATTGGATGATTTAGAAAATGTCGCAGTACTCTAGTTCTGATTGACCCAAACAAACAATAAACATCTTCCGACAAAGGCACGCAGCCAATAAGCAAAGTAGAACTACACACTTACACATAATGTGCTGGAGCATAGCTTGCAGAAGAGGCTGTCACTGGAAAGCATGCGCATTTTGTCATATACGCAGCCATGTGTAGCAATGTTGCGTGCCCGCACCATTAAAAGTTTTTTTTACAGCAAATACAGTAGGCAGTTAAATTTATGGTAAAGAAAGCCTGTTTTAAAATACGTATACGTTTAACACGCGTATATGTTGTGTTACTTTAATTTTTTGTGTATAAAGTACTCTTTGATGACATTATTTACTCGTAGCAAGGAAAATATGTTAAAAATGAGCTTGTCTTAAAAAATAACAGTTAAGAGACCAAAACAATTTGTTGGTTTTGGTCTCTAATATGACGAGTGTATTTAATTAGACAGTAGCTGTTCATTGGCCGTTGCGGACGAGTTGTCGGACCACTCGCCTTCTACCTAGACGATCCGGGTGCGATCCCCAGCAGGGTCGGTCCTCGGATTATCACATGTGGAAATCGCGCCGGACGATGTCGCTGACCTGTGGGTTTTCTCGGCGATCTCCAGTTTCCCCCGCCCTTTTCATTCCAGCACTTCTCCATCGTAATGCCTAATTTCATGTCACACTTCGGGGTACGTAGATTGTCTACGAGCTACCAGTAATAAAATCTACATTCGTGATGTGACACTTCGGTTCTCGGGTATCCTCCTTATATGATATTTTATTTTTATTCGGCTTGAAAGTATTTGCTTCCTTATTATTAGTTCAGCGCCCCTCCCCTCTTCACGGGTGGTGTCTAATAAGCTAGGTCTAATTCTGAGAACTATACGAACATACAGATACTGTACATCCAGCCTGTGTAAAAAAACGCAAATTTTTTTATGTCCTTAGTCACAACCAACTTTATCATCAAGGATACTGCTAAACTCTTGTATTGTTAACGTTGTTCCGATTTCATTCTCATAAACTTTAAACATTGGGACAAATCTGTTTTGGGACTTTTAATTTTAATCCAAAGTTTCCTTTACCATAAATAGAAATCTGAAATATTTACGCTTTCTTTTAGGAACAAAAATTATTTTAATGATTTGTAGATTCATGTCATCCACAATTGTTTCTTGACTTATCTGACATCTTCTGGGTAGGGAAGGGGGGGGGGAGGAAGGTGACTGAACTGATAACAAACATGTACAGCAAGTTTTTGCGAAAATAATTTTCACCACTTTGTTTTAAAGTCTTGCCTAAACATCAGCAGCTCTGCTTGATGTTTATTGGCTGTGTGTGTTTGCTCAGAGTTGAATTCCACTTTCTCGTGCCAATCAGAACGAGGTAAACTGCGACTATGATTTGCAAATAGAATCCCAAGACGCCGGGAATTTAATATCCAATCACCGAATACGAAGCGAAGTTGAAAGAGTTCACATTAAGACAGTGAAACAAAGTGGAGCAAAAATATTTTCGCGAAAACTTCCTGTCTGTAATAATAAAGAAGCAACAAAATTCAGACACAATCACGTGGTATCACTGAGTCAGTGAGCAGCCAATGAGGTGCTGCTGTCTACTTGAGTAGACAGATATTCGCGGATTCTAGTCTACAATTCTCTAGTTATAATTCTGTTTAGGCTATCAAAAAATCTGGTTTTTAGTTTGTGGTGTTAGGAAAAACCAAGTGTTTTTACCATTTGGCTTACACTCAAATTATTGTAGAATTGCCTGAGGCAATTTCCCCGTCTTAGTAACACTAGTCCAGTAAGTATATTAATAGCGGTAGGTTTTACACTAACATTACCAGCATTTAACAAATAAATGTCGAGTGTAGAGTGAACCCTAGAGCTGGGAATCACACCTTCATAGGTAGAGGTACGAGTATTTCACGAATTTACTGCAAGAAAAATTTTGTGGGAAGTCCTCCCTACAAAATTGTTTTGTAGTAACCACAAAATAAATTTGTGGTGATCACAATATTTTAGTGAGTGTCCACAATAGTTTAGTGAGTGTCCACCAAACGTTTTTGTTGTGACCACAAAATAAATTTTGGAGGGTAAATACCAACAACATATTTTGTAGCCTCCACAAAACATATTTTCCGCGTTCATTCTAGGTCAAGTTGGACGAGAAAAGCGTATACCTTACTGTCACTTGTGTGATTGCAAGGAGCTGTTTTGCCACGCCTTTTACGACTACAAGCCACTTACAATAATAGTAATAATGAGAGATGCAGTAATTCGCGAGGCTATCAGGTGCTACCAGTTTGTGTAGTTATAAGTTAGTGGATAGAGATGGGATGGTGCACAATCGCAAGAATCTTTCTGTCAGCGTAATCTTCAAACCAGTGCAGCATCCTGCGCCTTATGTGATAGGTAGAGATGATGCTATATCGCAGAAGTGTTTTGTGCAAAATACCCTTGAAAACGCTGTAGTTTCTTGCAGCATATATAATTGGGTGATGTATGTCTGACACAACGTAACTGTCTGCAGACCAACAACAGTCATCAATATAACAGTAGCGGGATTCTTATTGGCTCAGTGGAATTGGGCAACAGCTCCACGTACAAGAGATAGCCAGTAATATTCTAATAAGCTGAATGAGCGTTGAGATCCAGCAAACAGTCAAGTTTTCCCTCGATAAACCATCATCTCTGTTGATAGGATGATAGTTATATGGCACGGTTGACCTGTTCACAGACGAGACATAGACGTTTAATTGCAGCGCATCACAATTAGTACTAACTTAGGAAAAATTGTACTCTCCAGTAACGAAAAAACAAACCCTTAAGAAGTGTATACATTACATTGAAGGTTAGCCCAGCTTCAACTATTCTCACGATAAATCAGTATACCAACCAGTAAATAGAGCCACGATTATGTTGCAAAAATTTTTTGCAACATTTTGTTTCAATGCCGTACGTGCAAATCGGCAACTGTGCTTCATGGTTATTGGCAGCGTGTGTTCGCTCAGGCACGTCTCTCATTTGACTCCACCAGTAAGAATAAGCCAATTGTGGCACTACACGTCTGTGATATGCCAGTAGAAACCCAAGACAAGCGACGGTTATCCAATCACTGACCATGAAGCAGATGAGCAGATGTTCACATAAGACATTGACACCAACTGATGCACTAATCTTTTTGCCATAAAATCGTAGCCCTATCAATGGATATTCGACTGTGGACTTTGCTGTGATATCTAGGCTGCTAGCAGATGAATCCAGGAAATAACTGTGCATCTGTCTATAGGCAGACTTCTAAACTAAATGCTCGTGAGCGGCCACTGTTCTCTGAGGCCTGCAGGTGGTGACGAAATTCCAAGAGCAGAGGAAATGGGACCGCAAGTCAACTTTCTGCACGGTAATACGAGGATTAAACTACGGGGACCAGATTTTTGTGAAAAATGTCATAGCTGGTTGTATTTCAAACTACTTTAGATCATATCCACGTCTATGACTTGATGGTTACAGCTTTAACAATTCTTGGATGTCTACCTGCGAATTACTAACATTTTTGTGTCAAAGTAACCTCTCCTGACAGCAACACGTATCTAGACTGCTGTATTTGAAACATTCTTGGGCCTGAGCTACTTGTCTTTTGGCTTTTGTTTCACATACCAGAGAGTTTCACGTGAGAACTGATCTTACGGGAATCGGTCAATTATTTCGTGCAGATTACTGCTATGACCGAAAAACCATTTCACAAAAGCAAATATAAGGGAAATCAAAGAACAGGAAAACCCACGACTTAATTTAAGTATAAGTTGTATCCGAAATACATATGTTGGATTTGCTTCTGCACATTGGTTTGCAGTTAGTCACACCAGCAGAAATAAAAGGAAATAACGAAATTCTGCGGTACATGATCCCAATGTATGGCCAACTCTGACAGTGTGTCAGCAGCCAATATGAAACCAACCAAAGCGCTAGAGGTCATAGGAATGAAAATTTAGGATGGTTGTTCAGTTGATGTGGGAAATGTTCCTGTCGTTACCTGCAATGAATTGCCAAGAAACTGTTTTATGCTACGCTCTAAAAATTTGTAAACTTTACAAAGATTTTCTTTGTGAAATTATTTCATTATAAAGTTACAAAGGTAAACTTTGTAATACTACAATGGAATTCTTTGTACCTATATACCACCGACAGTTCCTGCACTGTACATTTTGTTTTGTAAAATATGAAAGGGAATTTTTTGTAGTTGCACAAACTTTTGTAAATGTTGAAAAATTTTCCTTGTAAAATTTTATAGTTTATAATTCTAAAGGGAATTTGTTCGCAATTAAAACTTATAAAAAATGCGTAGTCTACCATTATCACAGGTTCGCCAGAAATTACTTATGCAAAGATCACAACCTCTGGAAAGCATTGCAAACGTACTTTATTTTTTAAAAAAAATTATAAATAGTTCAGAGTTATTTACGAAGTACAATAAGCAATTAAATTTATTTTTTACCTTATTGAAAGTACAACTACATGTCTATTCCTTGCAATTTTTCAGACTCATATACTTTGTATTTTATTTCAAGGACAACCATTGTAGTTTACAAGGAATTTCTTTGGCAACTCTGCTTCCAAAGATTTTCTTTATAAAAGAACAAACACAATTTTTACAGTGCAATGTTATGACGTACACTCATATTTTAAACCCTACAGGCACGGTGGTTTACCAGAAATGTCTGTTACTTAGTTCGTGTTATGTGACAGTATACTGGACTTCAAGCAGCCATGTGCTCATCCGACTGCTGTCGTGGGCTGACGGTTTGTGTGGTACGCCTGAGAACTTTCTCAACCAATGATATTAAGGTGAAGTGTAAAATGCCCACTATCCTGCAGCATGGGCACGCGAAGCTACGCACTCCGGATTCTGTGACTAGGGACAGCAAGTTTTCTTGAAAATATGTTTGCACCACTTTATTCCGGTGCCTTACGTGCGCATGTGCATGATTGTTGGCTGTGTGTGTTAGTCTCATTCGACTGTGCCAATCAGAACAAGGTTAGCTGCGACAATACACGTCAGTGATTGGCAGGTAGGACCCCAAGATGCTGAGAGCTGTGAGTTAAAACAGCCAATCACTAACCACGAAACAGAGCTGCAGGCGTGCACATGAGGCACTGGAACAATTTGCTACAAAAATATTTTCCCGACATTTTCCCGCGCCATGCGTAGGCCAGTAGAGTCTAGGCTGAACCTGTAAATAATAACTCAAGCTAGGCGAGTCTCTGTTCATAAAGTGCAGTTTCAACTTCGCTCAAGTCAGCCTGTCGAAAGCCAATGGAGAAAAACCATTCATAAAGTTAACTAGAAAAATGTGTAAAGAAACCAAGACGATAAAATAATTTGGTTATAATGAAAAAAAATACTTAATTTTACGTACACAAACAACGAATTTATCTGCGACAATCGAAGTTTGTTTCAGAAAGTACTCAACCCCCTTCCCCTTTCGGTGTTTAAAGAAAGTTGCTGTAATGTACTAAACGTATTTTTTTCTCCAGACTCAAAGTATCGAGACCTTAAACTGTTTCAACATGACGCAAACAGCACTCTCGTTCCACGACAAGGCCTATAAGAGCAAAACAAAATTAACCCCGCGGCGGTATAGACGCGCATGAAGCAACGGAGCGCGAACTGTCAGGTCAAGTTTAGCCGCGACCGAAGAAATTTACTGGCTGGTTAATCAATGAGTGGCAGATAAGTGTTACTCAAAGTCGCCTGTTTCCTAACCTCCTGATGTAGTACTTGGCACGTTAGTCGATACTCCTATGCTGTCCGACACGAATTTACGAGCCAGATTATCACCGTCAAGATGTTGCGTAGTTACAAGTAACCGCCACAAAGATTTACTTAATCGAAAATTACCGTTCAGTTTAAGGATATTTCTTTAACAGGAACGTTTATTTTTTTATTAAATTTCTTTTTGTAAACTGACAATGCGAAAAGCGAAACGTTTATAAATTATGACTACCTCCAGGGATTTTTATTATTAATTTGTAATTACCGTTAATATGTTTCATTCGGAACAATTAGAATTGTCGTATGTTGTAATTTAGACATTTCCATGGATTCAAGCTGGATTCCCGCGAAAACTACATGTTTGACGCAATTTTTTATTTTTATGAAAATGGAGTAGAGACATATTTGTCAGCTCTTAGCAGTGAAATTTTAAGCTGGCCGTCTATATGGACGTAGTTAGCGCATTCGTTGTCTAGAAGAGCGGAAGCGATACGGACGAAACAGTACGCGCACCTCGCCTCCTCCTAGCCTCTAGGCCCATGTTACTGAACTGGCGCGCATTCTTCTCGCTGAAAACTCGACTATATGAGACATGCAGTGCTGTGGAGTAATATTAAACTAAATGTGTATTGCACATGCCTACACATTTTAAAAATATTCAGCCCCATGATTTTCACACACAAAATGACCCCGCAAAAACACCTGTTATCACAATTTTCGGCTACTAGAAAACGTTCTTTACAGAGTAGCGCTGAAGCTGAAATGGTTATACACGTGTAACGTATTTTCAATGCTAATACTAAGAAGATATCACTCATGCGAGTTGAGGAGTTTTCGAACAGCGGTCTGGACTGGCAGCCACCTTAAGGGGGCGTGGTACATAATCCAACGCTAAAAGCCTTAATCTATAACTGTAGGTTTCTTGAAGACAATTTGCGAAAATTAAATAATATTAATCCTAGACAATAGTTCCAGCCGAGGTTTAAACAAAATTGTATCCAGTGTTACGAACTACTGAGGCACAATCTCTGACGTCGGAATCTCGTGCATTTAACTGCGGCGCAAGAGATCAAGCGTAACGAATGAGTAATTCTGGATAAATATTTACTCTGGCAAATACCATTATCTAGGATTGTCATTGAGTATTTTATCCATATTGGCTTCGAAAAAAGCGTATAAATCCATTTATATTTTCAGCGTTTATTTATCTACCACGCACTCTTGAGGGATGGTGAGAGAGATAATAAGTTATTATGGAGCGTCGGTGGAATGCGAGGACGGAAGAAGCGAAAGTACCGCTAGAATACTCACCGGATACCGCCAATGTCCACCGGAGTTCTCACATGCGAACTTCTGGCGAGGCCCAACTGGTAATCGAAGCAGATTGCCTCGGCGGGAAGCGAGTCTTGTGTCCATATTTCTGCTGTAATCTCCATATTTTTTAAAGATAAAGGTTCGATAATTTTAACTCACGAGTTTACATTGAAAACATAAAAACCATCAAAGTTTAATGCTAGTAAAAGTTAGGTTTATTATCAGTGGCAGTTTTTTCTTTCAGCGTACTGCTTTGAAGGCGTGCCAACATTTAAAATCACAACCTTGAGTCACGTGCAAGTGTCGCTCGGCCCACGTCATGTTACTTAAGACATTAAACAAACATTACACATTTTTGTCAAAGACTGAAATTAATAACTTGTTTGTTGATGTGTTGCTCTGTCTTTACGAGCGCTTACTGCTGTTATTAGTATAGTTAAGTCAACACCTGATTTCCGAGAAACATTTCATGACATGATGTTTATGAAAGTCACTATATTCTATCGCTATCTAATTTAATTCATGATTTTAACTCTTATTCGTCATGGATGTGTACAAGCAAATTACAGAAGTTTTGGGCTGCAAAACCAAATTTTGACTGAAGAAGTGATTAAAAAATATATTTCATCGTTAGCAAAAAGAGAGCTCAATTTGTAAATACGCGGCAGTAAGTGCAATTTAGCTGGCTCAGTTTTTCCCAAAAAAATTAATAAAAGTCTAATCAGCCTGTAACGAAACAGCCGATCACCCGTCTTTAATAATAGCATTATTATATTATATTGAATTTAATAAACCGTTTATTCCAATTTAGGTCAGTATGGAAATAATTTTTGTCATAAAGTTTCAGTAGATATTTTATCAGAACTCTTTTGCCTTATAGTAACTTTCTGAATTGACTAACGTTAAGTTCAGCATACTTAAAACCCCTACCTATAGAAAGATAGCAGACGCGATGTCTAGAATTGAAGTAATCTAACTATGAGTGACTCATGGAAACAGGACAATGTCTGATTGCGAAGGCCCACAGTTAATAACAAAAAAATTCGAGTGCTCTTACAGAATGTCTTACGTCTAATCTTGGTACAGATTATTATAATTGTTAGAAGCTTATTTTGACTTTTCTATTTTCACTGTCTTTAATTCTGAATTATAAGCGAACTACAAACACGAATATTTTGAAGAGCAAACATTTCGAATTCGAATTGTGGGCAGGGACATTTATGTTGACTTTTTTTCACTCTGTAGTTTTTCGTCTACCTAGCGAACGTAATACGAACTATGCAATTGTTTCACTATAGGAATGCAGTTAGGAGAAAATAAGTGACTTATTTCAGCAGACTTTATTTTCGGCCAAGTTCATTCCTTGTGCTCTCATTACTTGCTTATGAAGCATTACTTTGTTGGTGGAAACCTGCGAACTTCACATTATTAGCTGATATCAGGCTGTACTCCAAGTTACGTGTGCTCTTGTGACTTCTAAAGTTGGCCTGCAGCATGTGTGCCTCCCTTACATAAGTACTTTTCTCACCAATGAATAGGTACCTATGATTTTAGCGAGAACAATTTTGCGCCAGCTTGTTTCAGTGCCTTTATGCGCACACCTGTAGCTTTGCTTTGTGGTTATTGGCAGCGTGATGCTGTGCAGGGACGTCTTTCGCTTGACAACGCCAATCAGAACAAGGTTATTGTGGCGGCACACGTCTGTCATTTGCGGGTAGAATCCTAAGACGTGCGAGAGTTAAAACATACAATCGCTGAACGTGAAACAGAGCTGCAGATATATACGTAAGCCACCGAAACAAATTGTTGTAAAGTTATTTTCGTGAAAATGAGGTATCACTACCAATGATTAGACATGATGGTATTCCGCGAACATTTTTTATACCAATGTACCCTTGAAAACACTGTGGTTTCTTGCGACAAGCATGATTAGGTGTTACGCGTCTGACACAGCGTAGCTGTCTGCAGACCAATAATAAACATGAAATATTACAATAGCGGGATTCTTACTGGCTCGGTTAAGTAGGGAAACATTACTACGTTCAATGGAAAGCCAGTAATATTTTGATAAGCTGAACATACGTTGAAACCTAGTACATAGTCAAGTTTTCCCGCGATAAAACCATCATATCTACCAATGACGTAACATTGCACGGACGGCTGAGTTATGGTTAGTGTATTCTAGCCTATCGCCAAATAATAACGCGACATTTGCGTGTCTCTGTACAGGATGCCTTGAATGATTGAATGTGTGTTGCAAATTTCGCGAGATGATTCCTTGTAAAAAACGAGGTAAAGTTATGTAGTGCAAGTTTTTGGTTGGTGCAAATCTTAGAGGAAAAACCCCCGGTTGAAAATTGGCATTGAAAACAAATATGTGTGAAAATAACCAGAAGTAAGGAGAAATTAATTATGAGATTGCGAATGAGTTTAAGTAATAACAATGTCGGAATCTGTTATAAAATGGTTACGATTGCCTTACCTCTTCATTTAACTACCGAGTTCCGACCGAGTTGCTCCAACCTCATTTGTACCGCGTCTTACCTACCTGTGAGGTTACACATTTTCTACTTACATTGTTTTCAAAACCGGTTCACTTGAGTGTGTGGCTACAAAGTGACCTTTAATGATTATTGTGGCCATCTGTTACATGTTCCTTAATTTAATAGCAAAGAAATGCAGTAGTAAAAAATTATGCCAAAAAAAGCTTTACCGATCTCAATATCTACTCAAGGAGAAAGACATTCGAAGCCATTTTTTTTTAGAGATTACATATATCGTTATTATTGAACAGTACTGTGTAATTTAATATTTATGTCCCTTTACTTTAGGCTATTTTGATTAATATCGTATTTGAATGTCAATTTTCAATCGTTGATTTTTCCCTTAAGACTTTAACGAGCCGAAAACTTTCGTTACAAAATTTTACCTAATTGTTTCCAAGCAATCATCTCGCAAAGTTTGTATCATATTTTCGTGAAAATTTGGTTATCAAGTATCATTACATACATTTCATGGTCAGAAGACCAGCACACCCCCCTTTCCCTCTCACTGAAAGTATATTCGGGTGACTGACAGTTCTCGACACTTTCACCTCTTCCCATTCTTCCTTACACTTTCTTGTAACTTTTATTACATTTTCTGCTGGTATTCTACTAAGAAATTACACTTCTCCCCAATCTGCACAACCTTTAACCGAAAGCCACCCAATGGTTATCTTTAAAGGTGCGTGAATTTCGTGGATTCATCTGGCAGCAGTCTAGATATCTCGTTCCTATATTTGCACTAGCCGCAATCGATTGTCCGTTGAAGGATGGGCAACAACAGGGAGGAGGGTATATTCCCCCTATGAATCCTCGAAACAAGAGAAAACTTTAATCAGTCTACCTGTATACATACAATAATTTAACATGTTATTTATTTTCGTAATGTATAATTTAAGGCCATTTTATGGGAGCGAAACTCTAATATTCAAGATGGTAACCAATGTATCTACTAAAATATAAACATTAAAACAGCAATAATTACTAGGGCAATGATCTTTTCCCGAAAATAATTTAGCCCCAGTGTTTCAGTGCCTTACGTGCACATCTTTAGCTCTGCTATACGCGGTCAGTGATTGGGGTTCTACCAGCAGGTCATAGAGCTGTGGAATTTTCCTAACTTTGTTGTGATTGGCACAGTCAAATGAGAGACGCCGCTTCTCAAAGAAACGCTGCCAATAACCATGAAGCATAGCTGCAGACGCGCATGTAGGACACTGAAACATACTGGCGCAACATTCTTTTACCGTAAATTGTGTGGCTATAATTATTACGTCTGCACCATACCCCTTGGGAGTTTGATTGGTTGTGCCCTGTTGGCCTCGAACCGTACAAAGCAGGTATCACGCGATAACCCTACGAATGTAAGGCATGTCAGTACAACCGTTGTCCAAAAACAGAAGCGACAGTAAAGTATACGTTCTAGGCATTATACCTGACACAGAATAAATTGTCGTAACTCAAATAATCGTACTACTCGATTCTCTTGCTGGTTAATGCAATGAACTCACTCCAAAATTACTGCGCAGGTCTTGATATGTCATGATTAGGGAACCAGATATTTCGAAGGTTCATTTGAGATCAAGTTATTTTTGAAGTAATGTTCGTGTGACTGTGTGAGGTTACGTTCTCGATTGGGTCACCGTTTATTAAACTTGTCTTTGAGGACTTTTGAACCAATGGCAAACCTGCACGAGAACACTCTCTGACTACCGCGATACCGCTGAATGCAGTACAAGCCAATGAACAAACAGTTGAGGACAGAGTGTACACAGGACTGAGGAGTGCAGTCTGCTGCTGGTTTAACCACTGAAATGCCCGGGTCTCTAGATATGATGTGCGAAAACTTTTTGTTGCAGCCACTGTCTAAGAGTTTCTGTCTTTATGCGATTGGAATTAGCCCACTTATTTGGTATTGTATCATTAGTAGGGCCACGATTTTGTCGCGAAAATATTTTTGCCCCACTTTGTTTTAGTGACTCACGTGCACATCGGCAGTTCTGTTTCAAGGTTATTGGCAGCGTGTCTTTGTTCAGACACGTTTGTCATTTGACTGCACCAATCAGAATAAGAGTATTATGAGTCTGTTCGTCTATAATTTGCCAAGGCCAGTGAGAGTAAAATCATCCAACCACAGACGATGTAGCAGAGCTGCAGGTGTGCACACGACGCATTGGAACCAAATGTTGCAAAAATCTTTTTGCCATAAAATCGCGGCTCTAATCAATAGGAACACAAACTTTTCGCAAAAAGAATTTTGCCCCAGTTTGTTTCAGAGCCTTATGTGCACGTCTGCAGTTTAGCTTCATGGTTATTGGCAGCGTGTCTTTGTTAATTGACGGCTCTCATTAAACCGTGTCATTCACACTAAGGTTTATGCAACATCACTAAAGACATGCAAAATTCGCGTTATTTTCTGACAGCTGACTAGACTCCATGTGACTATAGGCTTGTTCGACGTCTCCCGCTGGCCGATATTGTCGTGACTTGCCGCGGAGAATGCTTACACGGTAGAGAGGCCAATCTCTGTAAAGACGTAACACACGTAAATGACCACACATGAAAGTTCGTGGCCAATTGAATCGCATATTATGCTCTGTTGTGCATAGGAAAGTGAAGCTTAGTCTGCTACCAAATGATAACGCGAATTTCGCACGTCTCTAATATCACACGTCTGTAATTTGTATGTAGACTCCCAAGACTCGCGAGAGTTAGAACATTCTATCGCTGACTATGAAGAAGAACAGGAGATGTGAATGTAAGGCATTGAAACAAGCAGGGGCCAAATTATTTTTGCGAAATGTACGTGGCCACATTTATCATCGATACAGATAGTAAAAAATCGTATAACTCTTTCGTGCCTCAGTATTTTCCAAACAAGTGTAGCGGCCAGCGTCTTGTTTGATTGCAGGATGGTTCTGTATTTATTTAAAGACGTGTCACAAATATTCAGTAGGAGCGCACCAGAGTTATCATCGGTCCTGTCAGATGAAAACATGCCTATAACACAAGAAGAATGTAAGATATAAACCTTATACTGAAGCTTATCAGTCAGCTTTTCCAGTTATAAATCAGTGTCTCTAATCATTTTTGCAGACATCATGAAGTGGATACAGCACTAACCGGGGACTACGCATCTTGGTCTTGAATTTACCGTGGTCGGTGTATTATTGGGCACTGTAGTTACCTTACAACAATCCATATTCTCTTCTAATTCTCTCTGACGTCAAGAAGAAACTCAAACATTATTCTTGCTTTAGTGGATAAAACCATTCTGACGTCTGCTGATTAAATCCTCCCTGAAATCTTGTTTTTCCTGTGCAATCAACATCTGATGTCATGCTCACTCTACCTTCAGTCTTCTTTCTCGTGCAATTGATTAGCTGGATTCAGTCCTACTAAATTTTGTACTTCACACCAAGCAACACATGATCGTTTATTTTAATTGCAGATTTGTTGTTTGTGTGCTGTCTACTAAAAATATATCCAATTGGAAATCTAAATAAAATTCACCGGAGAAGTTTAACTTGTTTTGAAATAGATTAACGAGTATTTCCGGTCTCAACGTTAACCATAAAAGCTCTTCTTTAATCTTTCACTATATATTTAGTAATAATTTATTGAGTTTGAAAAGTAACTCCCGTAATTTTATTGGCTATATTAAAGCATAAGTTAATTTTTATCTAAAATATAAAATACTAAGCCACGTTTCTGATACTTGCACCAGCAAGTGATAGAATCATTTTCTCAGTTCTGAAGCTTCGTTACACCTTAATATTTCAGCTACTATTCCACCATATATGCCGAAGGAGGTGCAACATTTCATGTCTCGATGCCAGACACCACTCAGTGTTAGGGTTTTTAAGACTCTCAGTGTCTAGCGGTTCTACCAGCAAATGACAGACTTGCGTGGTGTCACAGTAACCTTGTTCTGGTTGGTGCAGTCAAATGAGCGATGCCTCTATATAAATACATTCTGCTAATAACCATGCAACAGGGCTTTAAACATGCACGTAAGCCATTAAAACAAATTGGTGTTAACATTATTTTCACTAAAAATCAGTGCCTCTAAGAATGAAAAACTGCCAGAACGATTTGAGCAAACTTGTCGTACAAAGTCCCAGCTATGTCAGGTATATTTGAACTTCTGGATGAATTTCACGAGCCTTTACACAGTAAAAATATAACTTCTTGGTATTTAACTTGCTAGCACTCCTTTATAACGTTATTTACCGCTGCATTACGCCCATATGGAGCTCCGCTTATCCAGCACTGGAGGTTTTCTATTAGGTCTGTTTGTTCCATTTAGCCTCTCGTAATGACCTTCGTCTCTTTCGCGTTCTTTACGCCGAAAAAAAATGGCACTGGGCCATTCTTTCGACAGGTCAAAATGCCCCGAGGTTGCTTATAGTTCATGCCCTCAATGCTCTTGCTCTGGAGGAGCGAATAGAGAGGCAGAACTATTGACTCGCCATCCTATTGGTGCATGCCTCATAAACTATTACCGCATCACATACTATGTCAAACATGCAACTGTGTGCTGTTAATACTTGCAGTAAAACGTAATGATAAATGTTTGGGTCTCTACTGATGGGATAAGGGTCTCTAGAATCAATCTCTTGAGTGTAAATATTTGTTACTTATTATATGTACTTAATCCTGTTTTAGAATATATTATGTACGCGCTGGCTTGTTGTGAAACGCTTCTTGCTCACACCAGAAGATTTCGGTTTGTTTTGGTCACGTGCCTTCGTTGGATAGGCAAAACATTTCTTTATTGTTCAAGTCGGAATAAGGGTACCACTATGCTGGTATTATGTGGTTCTCAACTAACATATCACCCAAACATTAAATAGGATTTAATCTAAAGTTTATGAAGTACAATTTATCACAGAACATTTTTATAGGACATTTTCCTTCTTTTACGCCGCTGAAGTAAAGTATTATATCTAAAGTATGTTCGGCTTTGTCTGTCAAATATAAAGTACTCTAGAAAATTATACCGTAATCTTCACAAAAATATTTTATAAACCTTTTAAAAAAAGCCAATGATTGCCCTTGTAAAATCATATATGTGTAATGTTACAGTGTTTGTGTTTATAACAAATAGTTGTATCTTTGAAGTTAACAACAATCAAAGGTTTATTCGTAAATATAAAGTCGTATACAAGTCATAATCTATTATGTGTTTAAAGATGAAATCATTTGAATGAGGGTATACAAATGGCATGATATAAAGTGATGAGAGTTGTACAGACAATTTTAATGCAATGCGTTAAGATCACGTAAGTAAAGTTGGTCTAATGGTAAAGTGATGTCTACGGGTAAAGGACACAATAATTTTTAAACTTTATTCATGGAATTTCTTACCACCTTATATAAAATTTCTTTGTTTAACGCTTATTGTAGAATTGAATATCGATACCCTCATGTGAAAACCTCGTTACTCCAAAATCCATTTTTTTACAGGAGAGGGAGTCTTTTGCAATCCAACAATAAAGCCTCACGAGCTCTAACTTTTTGCTTTAACATTAAAAAAACATATCTGGAGATACACGTGAAAACCTCGTATCTCCAAAATCAGTTTTTTTACAGGAGAGAGAGTTTTTCGATTGTTACAATCCAACAATGGATTTGTGATAGTTCGGATTTTTTCTTTTAAAATTTTGAAAAATATAACTGGAGATGCGTGCTTTTTGCAGTTGATCAGGAATTTTTTTCGGGGTAGAATGTAAAAATAAAATAAAAATAGAAAAAAAAAATGGAGTTATGAAGTTTTCTCATGAGGGTATCGATATGTTTTCAAGAGCACAATCAAATTGTAATTTGTAATACTAGCTTTTATATTGTAGTGCTATACAAATTTACTTAGTTTTTTTTTTACCAGAGCCATGTTTATAGTTTTACAAACACCTACTTTGGCAACTTGTTTTCAAGGATTATCTTTGTAACGCACACATTTTACAGTATATGTTCTGTGTATCTTATAGGCTGAATTACGTATGACTGATGGGTAATGTTATTGGAAAAAGATTTTCACTGAGTCCGGTAACAAACCTAATTCATAGATTCTTACAAGCCGTACATACGTTTGATATGAAATTTGAGGCAAACGTATGTCAGCAAGAAATCAGACATTTTCGTATCTTCTGAAACTCTATATTCTTTGACGGTTAATACGAGACTACTAGTAAATAAAAAATAATATCATAACTAAAAATAATATTTTGTACAACGTCCATTTCAGACACTCACTGCATTTCAGTGATTCGATGTAACTGTGGCCGAAGTGTAATAATTGACAGTATAATTCTTCTGGTCGAACTTTCAATGCGTTTCCGGTAAGTTGAGAAAAAAATATAATATAACCTTACATTAAAATATGTACGTTAGTGCAGAATTTGTACGCATATTGTGATTGATTAGCTTTTATTATGAATTCATGACAAGTTTTACACGTAGGCCTAATAACACTGAATATGTTTATTTATAGAGTTTTCTAAAGCAAGAGTCCCTAATATTATACATAAATCAAGTCACAGTAAATAATTGGTACAATTTTGGGGCATTGTCCCACTGATAAGAAGTACATATGATCCTATTTAGAAAACAAAAATAAATGTAAATATAATGTATATTATAAGCTTTATGATTGTTCACAGACCTTCAGTAAGTATGTGATTTGTAGACACCTGATTTTCGCTAAATGATTCCCCTTGTATTTAAAAACATTCTCCATCACGCCTGTTAATCTCAGTAGTTCGGTGTCACTGTCAAGTCAAAAGCCAAACTTCTCACAAATACACGCAGCCAAATGCCAAACTAGAGCTGCCGATTAGGCGCTGCTTATGGAAACCTGGCGTTCGCCGAAACTTGTGCAATCATTTCTCTATTAGACTGCGATGGAAAGGTTTTGTTTTTAACTATTTAACATTGTAACTTATACATGTAGAATTACTGTTTGTGCTTAGTAATTAAGTGTACGCATTTAAGAATTTTAAAGTTATTCAAAAAATGTTCTCACCAACGTAAATAAATTGAAGTTACCATTCCTAAACATCTAACTTATGATGTATTCATATATTACTGACTCATCTTACTGAATTATGTGCATTGCCAAATAAAGCTGTTTGTTAAATGCATTAGCTGGAAGTATTTAGAAACACTTAAATGCTGAATATAATAAATTATTATTCCTTAAAATAAAGCCGCCTAGTACCATATCGAGTAGAAATATATGAAACTGTTTACAGATGATGCGTACACGATAGATAGTAATTAAATAATTCTCATATAATAAACCTATATGTTTACTCATCGTCAGTGAATCGAGTCTGTTTATGTTTTGAAAATAACATGAAATTATACACGTTTTTGAGAGATAGAGTTTACTCCATAAATTACCTGACAAGATGAGTATTCATGGATATACGCCATTGCTTGCGAATGTTGCCAAGTCACAGATAAACCCACAAAAACATAATAATACAAAGAAAATAAAAAACGCAACAAAAATTACGAAAAAATTAATTAAATAAGACCAGACATGGTCGTTGTCAACACACACATAAGTAATTCCAGAATAGGACTATAGTCAGTATGTGATAATAGAAACTAACAAAAAAACAGACAGAACAAAATAATTTTCGTTGCGTTTTTAATTTTCTTTGTATTTTTATGTTTTTTATAGCTTTATCTGCGACTTTGCAACATTCACAAGCAATGGCGTATATCCATGAATAATCACGAATTAAAAAAATAATTGCTGTAACGGCACGAAAAATCTGGGTAACCCTAACACAATATAGTTTCTGCCTTTTGCTGTGAAGATTACAAATACACATGTTGTTGAGTAATTTGCAAGTCACTATTTCGGGGAAAAAACCTCACATGTAAAGAAACAAAACAAAACATTGTTTCGTAATAATTGGTTAGGAAACGCACCGTTTCTGCACTGCTGCTCGCAAGTGACGTATTGCGCATAGCTCGTATGCTAGATCATGTTATTGAGGAATGCCAATGTAGAAGTGAACAATGCGTCGCTTCCATGTAAGTGACTCGTCGGGGCTACTGATAATAGCTGCTATGTCATTGTACAGTATCATCATCCGACCATCGTGCTATGTACAGTCTGTCACTTCCAGTGAGCTGTTGTTCAGAAACTGCGTGCTTTTAGACCGGTATTTCCGATAGTTGAACAGCCACGTTCGATTCTGCTGTCTCCTGTCCGGCACACTGGTTTCAGTGATTAAGGCTGCTCTGCACCGAAAAATTCGCAATTTTATAACTGCGCCAAACACTGGCCAACTATTACGCATTATATTCATGGTAATTTCTCACAAATAAAATATTTTCAGAAGCGCCAATCAAAGTAACGATTTGACTGTTTTGGCTACTTACCCAAACTCTATTAATAAAATAATTTATAGTAAAAATAAATGCATTAAGCTACAGAATTATATCTTTCTAATTTCACACAAAAAATTTTTTTAAAAAATTATTGAATATTCTTAAATTTTTGCATACATGTGAGTACAGTACCTGTATTTTTAAAAAGTAACATTAACGTGAAATAAAAAAGTGTCATTCTATATTATAACTGGTTTACATTCACTGTAAATTACAGCTATAATTCATATTGCTTGAATAGTTTTTACTTTTGGACGTAGCGAGAATAGTCAAGTCCCTACTTTGGTACGCGCTTTT
The DNA here is from genome assembly GCA_003012365.1 of Medauroidea extradentata. Lineage (NCBI taxonomy): Eukaryota > Metazoa > Arthropoda > Insecta > Phasmatodea > Phasmatidae > Medauroidea > Medauroidea extradentata. The sequence continues at coordinate 107,813 of PNEQ01043676.1, forward strand.
ACGTAACTGTGGAATGGAAAAATATGTTTCGGTTGTGGGAAATTAATGTTAATATAATGTGTAAGAAGTGAACAGTTATGCAATTTACAATTTTTCGGCGCAGGGCGTTGCTAAACAAATCTTTACATAATGTCATCAGAACCACTGCACTCAATCCTGCGTATTTTGACACATAAGTAACATGGCCGAAGTGATTGTAATAATACTAGTAATAATAACAATAATAATGTTGTTTCAAATATATAAGACAGAAATTTTAAATTTGCAGTTAAACGTGCTGAGTCACGGCGGAGCGTATCAGATTTCAGCAGTCACAGTTTATAAAGAAATAAGCCGAAAATGTGGTTTCAGTTGGTCTGCATAATTAACATAGCGTCATTAATGCTACCCGGAGAATTAGCGTTAAAATTTAACTTTTTAAAAATACAAAACTGAAAAAATTTGTATTGATCTTTATGACACTGAAAATTGTCTAGGCAGTTAATTTTTTTTAAATTTTATTTAAATAAGTGTAAAGCATAAAGTCGATTATTAGGGTTGCGTTGCTCTCCAAATTCACTTCCCAAACGCATTAAAACATATTTTCGACTTAGTTTCTTAAAACCTGCCACCACGCCAAGGTAACACACTTCGTCCTAACCCATTCTGTACAATTTATACACGGACTACAATTTACACTACAGAAATTCATTGTAATCTATTTCAGCCAAACATGGTGCGCTAAAAATTGTCAACTACAAGTATCAAATGTTTCAACATGTAGAGCATTTCGGCAGCTATTTCGTAATTGGCTTATATTATTATACTAAAAATTAACTTTTACATAATTTGTTGCAATTCACTAGACCGGTTAAGTGCAGTTGGCCTCCGTAGCGTAGTAGGTTAGGTGCCGGCCTAAGGTGCGAGAGGTCCTGAGTTCGAATCTCGTCTCAGTCATCGATGTTGTGTTGTCATTTCACCTCACTTCAGCCTTATTGTATCTTATGACCTCGTTGTTAAACGGCTGTGAAACCCTCTCAGCTAACCGACTAGCGTAAAATTTGACGTTAAATAACACAACGAAAGGAAGAGTTAACAACTTTATTAAACACTGAAACACTATTTTTGATATGGTGGAGAAAAATATGCATTGGTTCAATTGCAATATCAACAACATAGTTAAAACAATTTAAGTCACATGTAGTACGAAAAATTATAAGTTAAACCTCATCAACTGCGTAGCTACTTTTAGGTATTATACTTCATAACCCGAAAACTACTGCAGCTGTTCTTACAAAACTTGGTAAATACTAAGAGGTAATGATATTTCGCGAAAGATTTGAGATATTTCGCGAAAGATTTGAGACCGTCTATACAATAGTTTATTTAAAATTTATACACTTAAGGATTAGGAGCCTTTTTTGCACGTGTAAGCTTTCTGCACGACAATCACGAGGTTCAAGAGCTAAACTTACCAACTTCTAAGTGGCCAGGTGAAATAATATAAAATTTTTTCGTGCAAACAGCAGCCGATGGTAATATTTATATTTTTTGTACATATTTGATTAAATCGACCTCGTACTTAAATTTTCACAGTATATTTTTGACTCTAAATAAACTTACTAATTACGTCGATCTTTTTCTACACAAAAGAGAATCTCGCTGTTAAGCCCTGCCTTGAAGATAAACTGAAATAAAAATATTCATTTACTCTTCGACTGAGGAAGTTAAACTCAGTTGTTGTGCACGTGATTTTTGCGTAAATATTTTATAACTTATATTTCAAACAATTTCAGTTCACGAGTGCTGAGGCCCTACATGCGACTCACAGATGTTTTGTGTCATTTATAGACAGTATCTTGTCAAATTAGAAACTTCTCGCATAGAGAAGCGTCCATTGACCAAGATGATCTGTGGATATTCACGTACGTTATTTATAAATCTGGTTTGGGTAAATATCTTTCTTCAGAAAACGATTGTCCAACTTTAAAGTTGTACAGTTAATTTCTTCTTACTTATTCACAATTGTAGCTGCTGATACCGTTGCAGACATTTTGCACTAAACATAATAATAAGGGGTAATTTAATAATATCCTTGCAAGATTTCCTTTAGTAATATTAAGGCTATGCCTCAGTATTACTCGGGCAACGATACGATGAAATTCCTCTGCGTCTTGAAAGAAAATCTGGCACGGTTAGAGATTCACTGGCTATATAGTTCATAAGTACCGCAGAAAAACTCTACAGCCTCGTCTGCAAAACGTTTTGGAAATATTATTCATAGTCCTGCATACAGAAGAAAATAAAACGCTTACGTCCAAATCATGGCTCATAAGTTCGGGTTCTTTGATTAGAACACAAATAACTAGGCCCTCCATTAAAAGGATATAAAGCCAGTCATAGATGACCATCGATAGCTCAGTACAGTGTGCGTATCAAATGAGGTACTGACCAATTTCGACTGAGGTAAGTGGGACTAGAGAAGTCTGTTGCACTAGAATCCTTGTAGTTGTTGCGTATGTACAGGTGACTCTTCTATCCTGAAATGATCCCAAGAAAATATGTACTACCTATAAATTCTAAGAGAAGAGACGATTTCATTGAAGCATTGTCCATGTTACAATGAAACATACGACACTTTATTAACATGTTTTTGGCAAACGAGTATGCCTACTTCAAATACGAAAGTTTTGTCGTTGAGATGCAAAAACGAACCACGTTAGTTTTTATTCTCTTTGCAAGAGACGGACGGTAGCTGGAAACATGTGCCAACGCCACGATGACCTCTTCTCAGCGCGTGTCAGATTGGATGATACCCAAGATGCTCTTCGGATAATAAACCAGGTCGAATCTCTGCTCTCTTGCGCTGGGGGACAGAGCTTTCAATTGCGCACTAGCCTCTTGAATGGCGGTGTCCTCAGACATTCGTTTCTCTGAAGTCGTCTGCTGACATTCACAATATTTTCTGAATAAAGCCGGCCAAAATTTGTGGTAAACGAGACCTGTAAATTTGGCCAATTTTTATTGTTACATGATCCACTCCGAAACCACAAACTTAACAATTATTCACGGACGTACGCTATAGCGAGAGAATGTCACTGGAGTAGCAGTAAATCCATAATAAAACAGAGTAAACGCCAATAGTTGTTGTGAGTAAACACATAGCATACATTTCTGGGAAAGGAATATAGTCGGCATCTTTAGAAAGACGATACAAAATGAAACAAATACACAAAACCAAAATTAGATGTCTGAAAAGTGGTCACAGAACTGAAATACGACAAAGACGACAACACGAATATATATAGATGTGAAAAAAGAATATGTAGGTACGTGACCGATAAACTCCAACGCCGTTTGACCGATGGACATAACGAAACTTAGCATACATATGTTTATTTTAATGGGGAAGGTTTTCATGCTGGCCAATTGACTCAAAACTCGCCACTAGATGGCATTGCAGCACACCAACTTCTATACCTTACTTCCTTGTATGGCTAGGGACCCGTGTTTTTCCCGAAAATAATTTTGCCCCACTTTGTTTCTGTGTCTTTCATGCACATCTGCAGATCTGCTTCGTGGTCAGTGATTGGATATTTTAACTCTCACGAGCCTTGGTATTCTAACGGCAAATCACAAACCCGTGGTGTTGAAGGAACGTTATTGTAATTGGCTCAGTCAAATGAGATGGCTCTTTATATAGACATGCAACCAATAATCACGAAGCGGAATTGCGGGTGTGTACGTATGGA
>PNEQ01043676.1:111643-145707 GCA_003012365.1 Medauroidea extradentata
CGTGTATGTTTGGTTCCTGCATGTTACTACATGTTTCCTATTGGCTTGGCTGCCGGGTAGCAGACTAGCTGCCTTACGCTGATTGGCAGTAGGCGTTTCCGCCATGTTGCTGGCCAGGGAAGCCATTTTGCTGGCGTGTGTGACTGAGTTCGCCGTTCTACTGGCTATTTCACTTCTGTATTCCTAACTATTCTGTGGTATGGCACTGAAACAAACTGAGGCAAAATAGTGACAGGATAATTTCGCTATTTCAACGACCTGCACGTTAGACTCAACTATCCTATGCATTACCGTGGAACAGCAGACAATGAACGAATAAGCGGGGCTTTCGTACGCATACGATAATGGATTCTAGCATGCGGGTAATATAATTGGCAACATTTTCCTGTCCGTATTTACGACATACACGGCATGTATGGGCATGGTCAATTCTACCAACATCAATTTTCATACTAAGAAGGTCAACGTTTGACGGGTTCTGCTAGTTATAAGAACTGTGTGCGAAAATATTTTTGAACATGCTATGTTTACATACATTACGTGCGCAGCTATATGCGTGTTTTAAATATTCATAGTGTATCTTTGTCAGAAGATATGAGGGTTAGTTATTTTTCAACCTCCGATTGGCTGTATAAAAAGGGAATGAATTAGGAAAAAAATTTAATGTCAAAAGAAACGTACATCTTTACATTATTTTCCAACATAATGACCGTGCAGATTGAGGCATTTGTCGTACCGATGCACCAGTTTGCCGATATCCTCCTTACAGTCAGGATTTGGCACCGAGTGACTTCCACCTTTACCCCACGTTGAAAAAGTGGCTTGGAGGACGAAGCTTCAACACCCATGATGAACTGCAGGACACTGTTAAAACGTGGTTGAATAGGCAGGAGGCATCATTCTTTGCAGAGGATATCGGCTAGCTGGTACATCGGTACTACAAATGCCTCAATCTGCACGGTGATTATGTGGAAAAATAGTGTAAATATGTACGTTTCTTTTGACACTAAAATAATTTCCTAATTCCTTCCCGTTTTTTATTACAGCCGATCGGAGGTTGAAAAAAAACACCCTTGCAGTTCTTAATTAGCTTTAACAATCAGAAGGAAGGCCACTTACTGTGTGTGACATCCAGTGTTCGTGTTTGTAACGATTGCCACCAAAGAGGAGTAAAAGTTGGAACCACTCTGCCGCTGACATGATCATACGATGACGTAGCTTGAAATTCTAGTTGTTATGGAATTATTTCACAAATATCACATGTTTCTAGTTAATACAAGTTTTAAAAGCGAAGATTTTAAACAAATATGCATTGTCCTTCCAGTAGAACTTCTATCGACCTGGTAATATTGTAGAACCATTGGGATATAAAGTATTCTAGCCGGTTTAAATTTGTGTTGTGCCTGTGTCATTACTAGAGACCAGTATATTTCGTGAATGACTTGCGGGACAAGGCAGTATTCATAAAACACCTGTAAATTTCATTTTAATTGGCGTTTAGATTTGGTTAAGCAGATTTGTCTTTAAGAATCTCGGAAGTATCACAAATATGCAGTAAAATAATACACTGATCACTTGATTCATGGAATGACGTGTAACTGTCTGCCCATTGTGACAGCAACCAATGTTGTGACGGTTGTGAGTGTTTTCATACGACTGTGGATTATTTGCCAGCAGGATGTTGAACTTGAACAATTGTCCGGTCTCTGGGGATAGACTGCAACACCTTGTAGGCAATTGTGTCCCAACAGTGATCAGTAGGCACTGAAGTTTCAGAGTCATCTGCAGCCAAGCCAAATCAATGTGCGTGACTCGAAGATGGGCGAGTCATCTTTAAAGTACTGAGTAATTTAGACTGATGCCAATGAATGTTTCATACTCTGGTTAAGTACAAGCGAACATTCTGACACTTTCGGAACTGGCACATGAAATATTTGCTGCCTCTGTTAGGAATCTGAGCCAGTTAGAAAGAATTAACAAGAGAAACTCGTTCTTTATCCATGTGTCAACAAGAAGCGAATGAACAGCCTCAGTATGTTCGAGCATATAGTCACGTGTGAATTCAAATACACGTGTCAATAAACAGGTGATTGTTTCTGTATCCTCGGTACATCGAAACTAAAGAAAAATGTTACTTAGTGGCTGTGTCATTCCAGGTAAGACTCCTGGTAGGCTTTTTGTTGCAATATGATAACTTCTTACCTCAACAATAACATGGCAGAAACGTAATTTATTTTCTCCTCGGCTTTTAACTGATAATAACCACTAAGTTAAAATATAGCACTTTTAATTCTTAAGTGTTGCAGTGTAAGTATGAAAACGGTCTGAAAGGACAAATCATGTAAAACCTTTAAAATATTCACAGTATTTAAGTTGTACAGATATTAGTTGCTTGACAGGAGTACATGTGAATGAGTGAAAGATTTCGGTCAGCGCTTAAGGGGCCCGCCTCGTTGCCATAAAACCACACTGCAGGGTGTTTGAAGAAAAAGTTTTACGCCTAAACTAATACACGTGTGTTCACGCCGTTTCTTTACGAAAAGAACACACACTTCAGACGACTGCCCTTAAGTACTTTCAATACAACACACGTATTAGAAATCCCCTTTTAGGGCACGCCAAAATGGGTTAAAACGGGGTTTTCAGGCTGCTATAGCGGAAAATATACTAGCCGAATACACGTAAAACCACTTAAGGGTAGTGCATTGTACTTAAGTAAAGTGATTTCGTAAATAAAACAATAGGGTCACCACTTAAAGTCCCATAGAATTTTTTCGCGAAGACTGCACGCCTTAAGCGTAGAGGCGACGCACCGTTGTATGGCCCATACGACGTCGCCCTTAGCAACATACCTCACTCACACAAACTCATGTGCCACGAGGCGGGCCCCTTAACATCGAGGTCTTTGGCGCTGGTGAGGGGTGACATGAGAGGAGTATGGAGCAGCGCCGGATTGAAAGTGTGGGGGGAACTGGAGATACCTGAGAAGACACACTGACAAGCCGCCATCGTCCGGCACGAGCCTCACGTGCTAAAATCCAGTGACCGACACCGCCGGGAATCAAACCCGGATCGCTTCGGTGGAGGCGTGCAGGAAATGATAGTGATAATATATTTCTTGGCAGGTATTCTTCCAGCGTGTAAAGTATTGGAAGTGATATGCTGACCACTAAACCACGAACTACCGCTGAAGAGTCGATGATAGTACTGAACAGTTATAGTGTGTAAGGTCTTGGGAAGTGGAAGAGATCTCACGGAAAAAATATATTTAGTGGCACCTACGAAATATTTAGTTAGTGTTAACCCTGTCAAATGATATTTTAGCTCATTATAAAATACCTTTGGTCGACGCCACTAAAAAAAAGTGGTCAACGAGAAATAGCTTTGTGATTACCACAAAGTAATTTGGTAGGGACCGTTTACTACGAAGTTTTTCTATAGGTGCGACTGACACGTTCACAATGACGATGGAGCGTATAGTGTTCCAGGGTCTACGGTGCAAAGCAACGACTATACACAACTTTGAATTGTGTTTGGAGCCGTAAGACTGACAAAATTGCAAGCAAATTGCGTGAAAGACACGAATAGCGACTAAGAACTTGGTCTCCGCAGCACACCATGATTGGATGTGACCAGCAGGTTAATTACTACCACTTACTCGAAGTAAATATTCGAATTTTAATAGAGCTCACCTTAAAACACCATCACGCTTCGCCACTGCACGCCACAGTTTAATATATACTTGGTAATATCTTCATGTATTCTACAAATGCTAAATATACTTCTAAACTGTGATAAACTAACTTACTATGAAACAATTTTCACTGTTTACACATTATTACACCTACAAAAATATATCTTGTAAGATTACGAACAAAGTACTGTATTTGTGCTCCGGACCATGCAGTTGGTTGCTCGGAAATGTAGCAAATCTGATGCTCTGAGAGGCACATTTTCAGTAAAAAAATTTAGCAAATATCAAATTTTCATAATAAGTACGATCATCTACAGTTCTCTTGGTCGCTTATCTTTGTAAGATTTGTCTGTCATCTGTCACATCTGTGATTCCCAGATATATCCTCAAAATGCAGTGGTGTTATTACACTTACACTAAAGGAGAGATGAGATAAATGGTTTAAAATTACATCTAGTCATGTTTCAAGGTGTGTCTCCTTAGATTTGCCTCTATAAAGACTACAGAACTACTTGCGTGAGCACATAGCGTATTGTACGGGTGATGTTGTTCAGTTTGGGTTACAGGCAGTGATAGCCAGTGGATTTGCCAGATACTAGCTCTGCAGGGTTGTGTGCTAGTTGACACTAATACTCTGGTCTGCAGGTGATGCTTGTTACTGAGTGGTCACAAAAGTTTCTGTCACCCTATTATCGTATGTGGTCATTGGTGTTCAGTGCATGCACTAGTATTGTACAGCTCTGATAAACTGCAACTCTGTCATACAACCACCTATCGACCCCAACGGCGACAGAGAAGAGGGTGTGTCACTTGTGAATATATACTGTGCATTGGAAATGTAATGTAATAAATTGTGTGCGATTTTGCATGCACTTCGTACGGGGTAATATAATACACCATTGGTAGAGACACTGGAAAATCGCGAAAATGTTTAGCATAGTCTCCAATAAACTATAGTATATTAACCGTGACACGTATGAACAGTTTTGTGGAGAATCACACACGCTGCGTGTTCAAGCTGTACAATTCTAACTGGGCCTGTTGTAGAGAGAAACAATGCTTCAAATAAACTATAGCCAATATACATACAAAACATTCAGAGTTATTTACAGCGTGTTGGAACCTAGCAAATAGTGAACTATTCCCGCGATTTTCCAGTGTTTCTAACCATTGGTGACTGGGAAGAGTGTGTGCACTTGTTATATATTGTGCATTGCACGGATAACATAATTTAGTGTGTCCCACTTGTGTATGCCTATTGATAGAGACATGAACGTTTCGCGAAAAGAAATTTGCCTCACTTTGTGTCAGTGACTTGTGTGCACGTCTGCAGACTTGCTTCACGGTCAGAGATTGGGTGTTTTGACATTCGTATGTCGTGGGGTTTTACACGCAAATCACAGACGTGTGGTGTTACAGTAACCTTATTGTGATTGGTACAGTCAAATGAGAAACGTCACAGTTCAAAGGCACGCTGCCAATATATGTGAAGCAGAACTGCAGACGTGCTTATAAGGCACTGGAACAAAGTGGGGCAAAATTCTTTTCGCGAAAAGTTCATGTCTCTACCTATTGAATATTGTAAGAGTGATATGAATAAACATGGGTGACAGGGTAGATTGTGTGTCACCCTGGGGCACCGATTGTGCACTGTAAGTGCTGTGATACACTTGAGTGCATATATTGTGTACTGTAGGGTAGTGTAATGGGATTGGAACATTTCGCGAATTCGTTAGCCCCGTCTATTCGTTCATTGCCTACTGTTCCACTGAGCAGCAGGTCGGGGCTTGAGTTTACGCAGGACAGTGCAGGTAAACGAACTCGTGAAATGTTCTTGTTTGTAGTAATGTAATTGAAGATGGCTGACAGCGAGGAATGTGTGGAACAGGTGCGCGCATGGTGCGGCGATGGAGGCGGGCCGGGCGGTGACGCGTGGTGCTTCGGGCCGCCAGCAGCCACCACCTCATGCCAGCATGGCCAGCATCAGCTCGGAGGGCAGCGGTGGTGATGCCCATCCCGGCCAGGAGGACATCGCCGCCCTCACCCACGATGTGCGCCTGTTCAAGGAGGCACTTGCAGGCCTACGCCGCGCCTTCAGCCCCGATGCAGGTATACTTGCACCCCCAACCGTTAAACAAGCATCTGTAAACATTCAGAAATGTCGTTGCTTCATTTTTAAGGGAAACATTGATTTCGAACTCCTGTATGGGCGAGTTAGTTTCTTGGTTGACAGAGCCAGTGTTTTTTGGTGAAAATAATTTTGAAACGATTATTGGCTTCATGGTCAGTTATTCGATGTTTTTAACTCACAGAGTCTCTGGGGATCTACCCGCTTATCACAGACGTGTAACGTCTCAATAACCTTGCTCTGTTTGACGCAGTCAAATGAGCAACGCCTCTGCGCAAATAAACACATTCTGCCTATAACCACGAGTAGTGCAGCATATGTGCACGTAATGCACTGAAAACAGTTATTGCATATTTTATTCCACCAAAAACAACTGACTCTAGGGATTGGGCCACTGTGTCTAAAATATGGCATCGAGAGTTTTACAACATATATAGAGTGGGGAGAGAATTCAAATTCAGGGAATCGTACTCCGAGAAGAATACTTTCCAATCTGGGACGCAATAGGAGTCCGAAGCAGCAGTGACATGAAGTGAAGACCTATTACTAAGCAGGGTAAGAATGCAGGGGCAGGAAGAGCGGAGGTTCCCCCAGAAAACTGCTTGGCCAACGACAAAGTTCATCATTTTGGCAACACGCAAAAAATAGGAACCGACTCAGCTGGGAATCGAACCCGGATACCCAAGTTGGGATGCAAATGGTCGAACCACTACAAACACTCGGTCTCCTTGAGTACTCTAAGTCGACATAATGTCTACGTAAAAAATAACACCTTTCATCACTAGAGACATAAAAAATTCCCTGGTTCCTGACTAGTGGACAAGTATCCAAGAATATAGCCTATGTATGCGTATTCAAGTAGACAACAGCAGCTCTTTCGCTGCTCGCTGACATAGCTGACATGATACCATATGATTAGACCACATTGTACCGCTTTTTTATTACTGGCTCATTACCCTTCAGAAGTGTCGAATATGACAAAGACCAATTTGCGAGAGAGACTCCGACCTAGATTTTGACCAAAAGGAAAAACGAATTTTTCAGGTCCCAACTCATGCTACATTATAATATGTACAACTAGCCGCTCAGTTGAGCAGCTAACGAGCAAATAATTAAACGTTAGAGTATATACAGGACTAACCAATCTTGCTGGAAAGTCTATTAACAAATCATGTAGTTTCAGGATAATTTTAGATCCAAGTAAATTTAGACCATAAAAGTTCCCTGGTATTTTGAGGATCAGGTTAATATTTACTGTGTGCATCTAATCCTTGTATAAACAGCTTTAACTCGTCTCAATTTTTTATTGCTTGTCTTAGTACTTGTTATTTTCCTAGGATATACTTCTAACCTCCACCTTCTACTTGGTATAATAATCTCAATATAAATTATTACATTATGGGTTGGTTATTTTCTGCATAACACCGTCTGATTGTTAGACCTACTACTGCAAGTGGGCTAAGACTACGGAAGCACGGCCTTTATAAAGATCCCACATTAATGCAAATAATATCTATGCATCGTGTACTTGACATAAATGTTTTATAAGATACATAAATGTAGCGATACATGTTATATTACGATTAAAAAACACGAGTCGGTGTCTACTTCATAGTGACTGGAGGATTTTAAAATTTTTAATTCTTGAAGACCTTCCCCAGAATCATAGACATTTAGCCCAGTGGTAAAATAATTCTGAGAGGCCCATTCAAATGAGCAAGAGTCTTTTAAAAATAAATGGCCAATGAATAGCAACCAATGAATTTTGCTAAACAGTATATATATATATATATATATATATATATATATATATATATATATATACACAGTTTAGTTGTGCTTGATCGTCAGCGATTGGATGCTTTTTAACTGTCACCGCCTCGGGGCTCTACCCACAAATAACAGGTGTGTGGTGTTGCAGTATCCTTGTTCTGATTAGTATAGTTAAATATGTGATGTCTCTACACAATACGTGCCGCCAATAACCACGAGGCAGAGCTACAGACGCGCAGATAAGGCATTGAAACAAACTACTTACAACATATCGCGAAAACCACTGGTCCCTACGAATTATTAATTTTGTTAGCTGTGATTTTTGTAAGAAGCGCTTTCACTATTTTTAAATCTTTGATTGCTGACATGTGTTAGTGTCGGCACTGTACACGTGGCCCACTGAAATATTCCGTGAGTATCTTTGCCCTTGTTCATGTGTTCTGAGAGTAAACTGACTCGCTACTGTTTGCAGACTATGACGACTCCAACGAACATAATTTCAATACTGATCATAGGAAAATGAAGTGTGCTTGAAGACGTAAGATAAGATCCTACAATTCTCTGCATTTTGAAACTTCATGAATTTTCTTATTTCATGATGTCCATGTGAGCAGAAAGCCTTTTAAGATACCGAATATACCATAATATCTTCCTTACTTTAACACATATACTTTAATACACTTCCGTAAGAAAGCAATTTACAGAAAAATTTAATTATTTTAATAATTGTTATAATTTAGTGAGATATGGTTGGTTTTGTAGGCATTATATACTGTGGATATTTTTACTCTAGTGAAATTATTTTTTGCTCACGTTGTTATTGTATAGTAACATGTCAAATTCAAATATGAATTAAACGGTTTTATTTATAAAAGGAAAACCAACTGACTTACCGAAATGAAATATTTACTAAAGAAAAGTAGTGTCATAGGCTGCGTCTAGACATCTATAAAACAGCAATTATTTTTAATTTTCAGAAATTTGGCAGTCTTTTATTTTAATTATAGGAATTTTTTTTGATACGAAAAAGTTAATGTGGTACTTATACATGTCGTGGCACAGACCGTGACATTGTTGCTCAGTATTTATTATTTTATTTTGGTAAGTTAGTTGGTTATAATTTTATATGTAAAATAGTTGTAAGCAAATTTGTACTCTGACACGTTACTATACAACAACTATGAAAGCTAAAAAATTCATTGCTGTAAAAACTAGACACAGTATGTGTCTACAAATGAACAAAATAACCGTAGATCGTACGAATATAAACATTTTTTAAACAGTCATAATTCTCTGTGATCCGCCGCCTTAAGAACTTTTCCAATAAACTACCTCACAAACAAACGTGATTCTTGGGAACCTGCATTTTCGCGTGATGATATGTTTGCGAGTTAAATGTCTGGTTTTCAGGGTGCTTGAGAAACTGCATTTTCCTCCTTAACTGCTGCTTTTGCAATGAAGTTATACGTTTTGGCAGCACGGAATCGGAGCTAGTGGCGTGCTAAATGTTTATTTTTGGTTGCGAGGTCTTCAGATAAGTTTGCATAAATAATTTCTCAGTAAAAATATTGACTCGAAGTTACTCTTCTTTGAAGTCCTGGCCGTCACCAAACCATACAAGCGGAAATGACCGGTGCCTACGGACTCATCAGCTCTTCCAAACACTTTTATTTTCGCAACTTAAGAGGTGATTTCTAACTTAAGTATTACCAAGTGCTAGCTGGAGTTCAACGTTCCATGCTCTTGTCAGCATACCTAGTTCCTAAAATAATTATCTATATTTTTTCTGCTTTGTACGAGTTCTTGAGAATTTCGTCAGTAAAATTCCAATTTCATATTTCGTATGGAACGCAGAATTTCACTAGAGAAAAACATGCTTTGGAAGAAGAAGAACGACAGCGCAGCAGCATATAACAATGCTATGGTGAGTAAAATAATTCTGGAGATAGAATGGTTTCGACAAAGTTGATGAGTGATCTGCCTTCTAAGAGGTTAATTACATAAGATAAACATATGTTAGCATACGTAGTTTGGCAGCACTGTATATATATTTTTTTCTTAGATATTCTTTGTATGTTATCTAGCAAACAAGTTGCTGGTGAGATCACTTGTTTTAAATTTAAAACGAAATCCGAACAGCCATCACATTTAAATACGTCTTAAAAAATTTTCTAAAAGTAAATAAAAAAAACAAATTCAAATAATTAAGCCATTAACTATCATGTGTTTCTAAGGTACAGAGAATGCAATAAAACTAAAAATGTTGGTCTTTCGCCAACTAATAGCATTGCAAAACATGAAAAATAATTCGACATGTTCATTTTGTAAACATTTTCTCTCCCAGCATCACACGAAAAATAATACTGTATCCATAATATTTTCGTACAAAATAAAATATTTATGACACTTAAATCACTGTACTGCCTTTGCCCAGTGCTTTTAAAAAATTCTCAAGAAACTCTCAAATCCTAATCAGTGGTTACAATCAGTGAAATGTTAATCACTGAAATTTAGTTAACAAACTGTTTCTAATTGATGAACCTGAATAATTCACTGAATATCAGTTAACAGGCTGGTGAATTTCACAGAAGATAAGTGGAAATAACAAGTCAGTATCATTTAAGTCACTTTAACAATTAGCGCGTTTCACCAACTTCAGCTGCTCATTTTTGATTGAAAATACTGTATTTCTACCGAAGTAGTTCAGTTATCACTGTTTCAAATTTACAGTGAAGAAATAATATTCCGCACGATAATCAGTGTGATAATATTGTTTGTTGAAATTCTTTCTTATTAGGCATTAACAACACAAGGCAATTTTATTACACTTAATACTGGCAACGAAAAATAATATATTTTGATTTGTAGAAGATTCCTTAGTTAAAATACCACTCATCATAAACGTAAAAATTCAACTTCTAAACAGTATTAAACAATTTAATTCATGATTTAGAAATCTGCAAATACATAAAACGTAAGTACACCCGGAGTGATTTTCATAATTTGTGGAAAAAATTCACAACTAACCTTGTTTGACTATAGCGAAGTTGTATAACTGAATTGTTACATTGTTCAATATGTATAAGGCAAGATTGAGCAGCTAAATTTACAACTCCTTAGTCGCATTCAAAGGGTAGGTCAAATGTATAAATAGGCTAATTTCTACATTCTAAATTAAAATCAATAAAATTTTCACAGTTTCGATAAGTTGCACGGTTTTTCTCTGGCGAATTGGTTGTTTTGTCAATGTTGACTGATAAAAATGTGAGAAAACAACAAGTCGGGTAAAAAGATCCAATTAGTAAGTATATTTCACTAATTAATAGTGCAAATTCTACTAATATATATCTAATTCGAAAACTACAGTAGTATTTGTAAATCTGTAATACGAATGTCATACCAACATCGATCTTAGTCTGCGTTTAATAAATAACGGACCACAATTTGCACAGCAAGCATGATGCTGATTTTTTGTTTTCTCGTTTTTTTTTTAAATTAATTGTGTCTTTTGATAAGTTAGACTTAAATGTACATTTTTATGTACAGTAGAGCGACACTGTAATAAGCATTTTTATTAACCTTTTGTGTGCTCGGTAATTGTCGAACCTTCTTATATGCTACCGCAGAATTCCCTGGTCATTTCTATGCCAATGAAATTGCTAAAGAATAATTTAGACATGATTTTCAATGCCACGAAAAATTTTAATCAGCTCGAAAACATATTTTCGTAAATTTTTTTCTCATAATTCAATTCTTATAACAATATTTACCTATTCTCAATGAAGAAAATGGTTTTGTCCGAAAACGATCGCTGAAAGAAAATTTGTGTAGTAAGACTTCCCTGCAAAATTATCTTGTAGTTAACTCAAAATAAATTTTTGGTGGTCACAGTATTTTAGTGGTCTTAACAAAATGTTTTTGTGGCGAACACAAAATACATTTTGCAGGGTAAATACCCACAAAATGTTTTGTAGCTGGCACAAAATATTATTTCCGTGCGTGAAATGTGACTGTGCCACACGAAGTAAGTTAAAACGTGTAAATACCTATTTTTGCTTTAGGGCTACCGGGTAGCAACGCTTTGCAGGTATGTCGTTATGTGCACATGTTCTGGGTATGCATTTCCGTCACTGGGCAAATGATAATACTCACATTGCGTTGTGGGCATTGCGATTTGCGGAGTATCCCAAGCAGTGACATTATTTCGCATTGTGGACACTACAAATGTGGTTCCAACCACAATGCGTTCTGAGTATTTTGCTTTTACCCACAGTATGTTCCTGGTGTTTTCAGGTCACCTGCAATCCTCCGCTGCTACATCAGATGGCAGCGTTAGGTTAACTTAGGTTGTGGGTAGTGGAAAAATACTCACTATGCGTTGTGGGTAGCTGCAAACTACTCGGAACACGTTGTGGGTGAAACCACAATCGCCAGAAGGCATTGTGGATAATTTCTAGTGTTGACGGGGCGAAAAATAGTATTGTTTCTGGTAGAGTGCATACTGCAGTACCCAAAACTCGTATTTTCATTCCCCCAGTGAGCATAATATAAGCCAGAACACGTTGTGAACAGTACAATCTTGAGAGATTTTGGGAAATCGTGAACATCCGACATCAGGATTGCAGCAGACGTGAATCGTCTCCCATAGGCGACTCCAACTTATTTACAGGATACAATTACAATCAGAGGTTACTGAAAGAAGAAATCGATTTACTTACGTTCTACATATTTTAAAAATGTTTTGTAGCATCTCATTTGGTTTTAGACCAATTGCACGATTAAGAATGCCGCCAGGTAGAGCTTTGTCCGTTATAAGATTATTTGAAAACTACTCAGTATGCACAAGTTATGTCTGGTTAGTAATGACAATTAAAGAAAGTTACAATGTGTGTCCCCAGGTCAGGTCCACCACTACTTACTAAAGCATGTTATGTAGTGGTCGAAAACGGCGAAAATGTTTGTTCATTTTCCTGTGTGTTTTAAGTATATAAATATTGATTCAGAACATTTTTAAGGGTATAGATATGAATAATATCTAATTACAGTTAATATTTTGCCATACGACAGAGTCCTCACTGAATGTCATATACAGGCGAGTTGTAGGAGAGAAGACGTGCGACTTGCGTCTAGAGGCTATTGTGAGGCATGACGCGCGTGCTGTGTCACCCTTACAGCTTCCGTACTTCTAGGCCTTTAACGCGCAATATACGCCTTCCCTAGGCGGCCACCTTAAGATGGCGCGGTACATAATTAAACTTTAAAAGCATTGATCTATAACTGTAAGTTTCTTGAAACCAATTTGCGAAAATGAAACAATAGCAATCCTAGACAATAGTTTTAGCCAACGTTCTAAACAAAATAGTTTCCAGTGTTACGAACTTCTGAGGCACAATCTCTGACGCCGGAACCTCGTAAATTTAACTGCGGCGCAAGAGATCACTCGTAACGAATTAGTAATTCTGGATAAATATTTACTCATAAAGTTGGCAAATACCATTATCTAGGATTGTCATTGAGTATTTTATTTATATTGGCTTCGAAAAAAGCGTAGAAATCAATTGATGTTTTCAGTTTATCTACCACGCCCTCTTAAACATACTACACATCTGCAGAATATAATACCGCTATTTTTGCACCTTTCTGTTAGTCTGTAAATGCTTTGTACAACTGTTCCTCAGAGATATCCTACCGAATATGTTGTCCAGTAAAAGCATACATATTGCAGTGTAAAGCCGAATAAATGTATGACTGGTTGTGCGCAGTTAATTATTATTTCTATCTTCTTGTAGATTTAAGTAAGTCCTACTCTCCACAGAACGCTTTCCACGGAGTTGAAATATTTTACTGTTGGCCAGCACTAACTTTAAGGGAATACTACTAAATATCTACTAAGGGCTAAGTTAACTCATTTATACATAGCGGAAATATACATATACATAGCGGAAATATACAATATGTCTGAAAATACAAATTAAGCAAAGCTTTTTAAAATGTTCAACATCGTCAAACACTTATACGTGTTTGGCGACACTTTTCTTAAAAAAAAAAAACGTAATTTGAGACCCATTTGCACATGCAAGTCAGCATACCCGGCCAGTGGTTTCATTTTAAAGTGACGAAAACTGCATTTGCAAACTATTTTCTCCACGACGCTACCTGGGACTTATCGTATACGTTTAAAAAGAAAGTAGATTCAGAATGCAAAGTAAACCAAGTGATTACTTTTAATCCCAAATCAGCAAATCGTATTGAAAAAATAATTCAAAACCGCAAGCATTGTATTAAAAATGCATACGTATCCTATATCTTCGCTCTTGAGGCTGTCGTTTCAGAGATGACTGAATACTTTCGAAATAGGAGATGTTAACAATATGAGATATAGCTTATCTATCACTAGTGCACGCAGCAGTTAGGTCAAGAAAGAAATTGTAAAGTGCATTGCGGTCCTACTCGAACAATAATAAAATATCGCCTTTGTTTAGTTACTGGCAACTGTTATTTCAAGAACAAAAACAGCGAGTAAGTAGGAACACTGAAATACCAGAAAAATGATTGTGTTTGCTATGCGTTGATAAAACACGTTAGTATACGACGTTTATCTTTGCTACAGGCGTGTTGCCATCTAATTGGATGAATTTAGACCACGGACCCTTGATTTACAGGAACATGTTTTAGTTCCACTTTGTTTCAATGCCTTGTGTGCACATCTGCAGCTCTTCGTCGTGGTTATTGTCTGTCGTATCTTTGTGTAGAGGCTTCACTTATTTGACTGCGCCAATCAGAACTAGGTTACTGGGACACCACGCGTCTCAGATTAGCGGGTAGAACCTTAAGGCTCGGTTTCAGTTGCCATATTGAATTTTTTTTATATTCCGCTTCTTTGGAATTCTAAGAAGAAAAATGTTAAATATGCGATTATACGACAAATTCTATTTACATTTCGCTACGGTACCGACACTGCGATTTAGCTGTTAATTTACAATTGCGCCGCAATGTGTTTTATATTCATAGGTTCTCCGACAAACTGCGACCTGACTACGCACTAATAGCTATACTGCCGTGCTTATATTGTAGCTCAAGGTAAATAGAATTTGAAGTATAATCGCCGATTTCACATTTTTCTTCTCAGAAATCCAAAAAAGCTAAAAATAATAAAATTCAATATTGCGACTGAAACCGAGCCTTAAGACGCTGAAGGCTAACAATTTACAATCAATGGCCATAAAGCAGAGCTGCAAGTTTGCATGTAAGCATTGAAACAAAGTGGTGCAAACATTTTTTTTTTTTTCGCGAAAATCACGGGTCCTTAATTGTTACTCTGGTGCACCGCTACTGGATATTGTGATTCGTCTCTAAACAACTACATATCCATACTACAATAAAACATGGCGTAGGCTGCAACAATGTTATGTGAACTACGGTGACACGAAGATTCTTGCGATGTTGCTTTATCTCTACCAATAGGTACGGAAAGGGAAAATTTCAGTTTGAATGACTTGCATGCTAGAACCTACTGCATACTCAAGCCCCGACCATTTGTCCACTAGCTGTTACTCACAGGGATTGCAAAGAATGAATAGATGTGGAATGTGTGAGTGATTTTGGTCAGTGCTTAACATCGAGGTCTTTAGCACAGGTGCGGGGTGACATGATGTGAGTGTTGAGCAGCGTCGGAATGAAGGGGCGGGGGAAACGGAAGATCCCCGAGAAAAGCTACCGACCAGCGGCATCGTCTGGCATGATTCCTACATGCGAAAGTCCGGGGACCGACCCCGCCGGGCATCGAACACGGATAATCTAAGTGGAGGGGTTTAATGGTCTAACAATTCGTCCGTCGCGTCCCTTGGGATTTGAGTATGCACAGGATATATTCTAACATTCAGATAATTGAATTCGCGAATTTTTTATTTCCCTAACAATAAGAGATCAAGTTTCTAACGCCAACACCAGAAACATTTTCCAGTGGCCTATGCCAGGTTATGACATAGATACGTCAGATTTATAAATACGTTCCCGCGATCAGAATCTACCGCTACGTTTCAATCGCCTGAAAAAGTGAACACATGCTGAGTTAGAAATTAATGCTTTGAAATATTCTTATGTTCGATGAAAATGCCTTGAAACTGTTTCTTGCAAAACTATAAAGTATAATTGGATTGAATGCTGTGATGTGCAGATCTTACTGTGAGTGCGTGTGTATGTGTGTGTGTGTGTGTGTAACCACTTTATGGTTTAAGTAATTTAATAAATTAAGTTATTGTTTTTTGTACTTTCTTTGTAAGTACAGCAAAAAATATTTCATTGACCTGTAGTATTTCAATTTACTAAATGGGATGTTATGAATTTCGAAGCAGCAAGAATGAAAAAACACCATTGACTGAATTAGTTTATGAAATCATTAACCCATAGATATTTACTAATTACTTAGTGAAGTACTAATGAAGTAGTACAAAAATGAACGCAAACGTTAGAATTTTAACGAGTAAGTTTGTCACATTTCAAACCGATAAGAGGTAAACATGAATTAAATTTAACGATATTATTGAAACTTAAAAAATATTTAATTTGATTTCTTTCGTATTTTGATTGACATTGTAACTTATAACATGCTTATTACAAAGATTTACTCCGAAATACTTAACTACCCAACATTTTCATAGCTGTTTCAACGGAATAAAAATGAGTTCTATGATAACGTTCATGAAAACACGTCGTATAATATATTTGCTATGGCCACGGGAAACAACACTCCACAAAGCAAAAAATTTAATTTGTTGGAACAAAAATGCAAAATATAAATTCACATAACGCAAACGTAAAAAAATTTCAGTATCTGAAAAATGTGCCATAAAATACGAGAGAACAATCAGAAAAAAAATCAAAGCACATATAACATCCTAGTCATAGTGCTGACACAAGCAGCTTCTGACATAAATAAGCACACGACCGTCGTAAACTACAGCTTATCGTCCTCCTACTCGTACACGTTATTACGCTTACGTTTACAGGATACACGTTTTCATCGTAAAGCTCTTCCAAACAGCAGGACGGTAACGACTTAACGACATCACCACTCCAAAGTTGGCAGCACTTACGTCCGCAGCGCGCGACCTTGAAGCCGCTGAACGTGCACTCGCTCGACAGGCGAAAATAGCGCCTTCAGGAAATGGGTTCGCGCGATTTACGACCGAAAGGACTTCTCGCCCCGGCATTTTCGTTTCGTGTTCGCCGCGGCTGCCCCCCCCCCCCCCCCCCCCCCCCCCCCCCCCCCCCCCCCCCCGCCTCCCCAAATAACTTTGATCGTCTTCGACAGTCAGGGTTAAAAAGAGCCTTCTCTCTCCTCAGTAAACAAGCTCCGCAGTCGAAGTTCGCTTGAGGAGGTTGGTTCAAGTTTGTTAAGGGTGGTCAAGTGTGATGGAACCATAATTATGTATTTTTATGAAATATAGTTAGATTTGTAGACGACACTTGTCAGCGTATTTTCATCTTACAAAATAATTTTAGCTCTCGTAGTTTTTTTCATAACGGTGCGTCAAAGACAAAATGTGCTTGTTACGCAGCCATGCAAATAGTGGGAACCAATTGACCTACTTAAAATAAATAATTTACAGTGAAGTTACGTCCCATGAGCAATGCAATAAACATTAAAGAACCCACATCGTAATGTTTTGAATTTTTTTTTAAATCACAGAAATGTAAACAAAAATTAATTCAACAATTTTAAAAATATAAAAATAGATCATGGTATGTTTTATAATGTTTTATTTTGTAGCCTGTTGCATGCTATTTCACTGTGCATTATTTCACTTACTCAAGTCAATCGGCTTTCACTATTTTCGTGGCTGCAGAACATGCAAATTTTGCATTTGACGCACCATTATGAGGAAACTATGCGAGCTAAAATTGTTGAGTAAGAGGAAACTGCACTTACAAGTATCATCTAAGAAACTTACACTGTTTCATATAAACATAAAAATTACGATTTTATCGCACTTGAACACCCTTAAGTGGGCGTGTAAGACCATTTTATCGTATTTTCGGTTTTTGAGCCATAACATTCATTCAAATTGTATTAACAAAATTTTCTCTTTAACAAAGCATAGGGTATATTCTTGCTAAATTTTTTGACACAAATAATGATGGAATCTTTTATTTGTATGTCATACAAAATTAATAAAATATTTTATTATTATTTTGTCAAGCAGTTTACCAAGAATATATCCTGCGTTTTGTCGAAGAGAAAAGGTTAAAAATACAATTAGAATATATGTAATTGCTCAAAAACTGAAAATACAATAAAACAGTCTAACACTCCCTCTTAAGGTAGCCACATGGTTGGACGTATTTTGGGCGATTGAGACCTAGATGTGCGGAATGCTAAGGGTGACACGACATGCGCATCACCTCACACTCTAGTCTCTAGCCGATCTCCGTAGTGTAGTCGGTTAGGGGCGCGCCGGTCTACAGTGCGAGAATTCCTGGGTTCAAATCCCGGCTTGGGCCATCACCTCACTTCACTCTAGTCGACTTTAAATACATCGATGTTAAGGTGGCCGTCTGTCTGGAGCGGTGTGCATAGCTTCGGTCGTTAGCAAATTATTCGAAAAGTGCTCGTCGCACATTAGTGACGCCCGCTTTGGAATAACATTACCGTAACACATGTGTACGGGGCGAACATGGCGGAATTTGGGAGTTTTCGCGGTCTTTTTTAGGTGTGTAAATCTTAGCACAGAATCATTTGAAAGGTATAGGCGTTTACAGTACATGTTTGTCTCCAATAACACGTCATAAAATAATAGAGTCACCACTGAAAGTCTCATAGAGGTGAGTTGTGGGTGAGAGCGCCTAGAGGCTAGGGAGAGACGCCACGCGCCTGTTGTCTTGTCCTTATCAGTTC
Organism: Medauroidea extradentata; assembly: GCA_003012365.1. Lineage (NCBI taxonomy): Eukaryota > Metazoa > Arthropoda > Insecta > Phasmatodea > Phasmatidae > Medauroidea > Medauroidea extradentata. Next base: position 130,136 of record PNEQ01043676.1, read on the forward strand.
CCTCACGTGTAGGCCTCGAACGCGCAAAATTCGTTCACTCAGACAGCCACCTTAAGAGTGCGTGGTAGATAAATAAACGCTGAAAACATCTATTGATTTCTATGCGATTTTCGAAGCCAATATGGATAAAATACTCAATGACAATCCTAGAGAATGGTATTTGCCAACTTTACGAGTAAATATTTATCCAGAATTACTAATTCGTTACGCGTGATCTCTTGCACCGCAATAAATGCACGAGGTTCCAGCGTCAGAGATTGTGCCTCAGAAGTTAGTAACACTGGAAACTAATTTGTTTAAAACGTTGGCTAAAACTATTGTCTAGGATAGCTATTGTTTAACTTTCGCAAATTGGCTTCAAGATACCTACAGTTATATATTAATTCTTCTAGCGTTGAATTATGTACCACGTCCTCTTAAAGGCCGTAAAAGCCTCTCACCTCACGTCTTGCCTTTTGATTGGTGTGCAGTTTTCTCGCCGACAACTCGCTGCTATGAGACATTCAGTGGCGAATCTATTACTTTGTAACGCAATATTAAATGCGCCCGCCTACTGGCCGTGTGTTTGTGTATCTCACAGCACCGAGAGCGATTTTGACCGGAGAACCTGATGTGGTATCGCCTCTACCGCATGACAATGAAGAGGTGTGCAGTAGTATCGTAGGTCACTCGCCTGACTGACACTTTCAGTGGCGACCCCACTAGGGGAGTCATTTCAGGTTATTCTTGGGAAAGGAGGGGGCCAGATATTGTTTTTCGACGACAGTGACATTGTTGCATCTGTTTTATCAATTAAGCATGTATAAATTAAACACTTTAATAATAAAACTTCAGTTATATGTGCTCAAATTAGCATTATTTAAATAACAAAATACAAAAAAATATATTTTATACCCTTATAATTAAAAATCCAGGGGGGGGGCATTTGCCCCCCCCCCTGCCACCCCCTAAACGATGCCACTGTACCCCCACCTTTTTTGGAGAAACGTTTTCTAAGTAACGTCCATTGCATGTTTCTAGAGTAGTTTCACACGAATACCGTGAATATCAAAGTTTTAAAAACCACGATTAACAGCAGAATGGTAGAAAATAAGTCGAAACCTGGAAAATAACTAAGTAAAGTACGAAATATAACGTTCTAATCAAGTTTTAGAAAAAAATGTTTTTAATGTAAGGGTTTAGTGCTATGATGTGGTATCATCGTGATTTGACTTTACCATGGTTTTCCAGTATCGTCCCAGGCGAATGCTGGAAACGTTTCTAGGCCGATTGCTTTTCCAGTTCCAGTTGTGTGTCGTCGTTTCTAATGACCTCGTTCTCACCGAGATGTTAAGGTCTTTTACCTAATCTTATTTAGATTAATATCACTTTTAGCAATACATTTTGGGGTGTAGCTTTCGAAATACCGTTTTCAGCCAAGTTGTAGGGCTATGAAATAGTTATGAAAGTAGGCCTACTTTATATTCTTTTAAAATATACCATCGTGAACTCTCTCAAGGAATATTGCAACACAAAGAGCATAAGGTGTAAAAACTACGCAAATTCATTTGAGCATATGACCATGACAAGCATTTTCATATCAGCGACTTCTTTCTGTGGCTACGGCCGCTGTTCGAAAATATCCGGTTGAACTCGGTTCAATGGAATAAAATAAGTATATTGATTAGAGATACGAGATTTTTCAAATTTTTTTTCTGTGTGCTAAATGGAGTTCAAATATGCTTTTGTGGAGACCTAAAATTCCGGAAAAGTTTTATACACGTGATAACCTCCAGTTTCTTTGAGCCCATTCGTAGCTGTCTATCCAATATTTACTGAATATGTACATAAAATCCAGATAGAATTAGATTCCATGATATACTAAAGTTATATTAATTTACAGTATAACGTAAAGTACTTTATGAAAATATACACAGTTTTTGTTTGAAACTAGATTTAAAAGCCGTATTAAAAATGTTTTAAGTATAATATACTCTAAATTGACTGCGATTTGGATGTGATATATTTTATATACATTTAATTATTTTAATTAATAAAATTTTACGCTCCTGGCCTTAAAATATGCTACTTTCCATCTGGTTTTTGGCTCGTTTTGATAATGATTTTATTGAACTAATTGACTTGATATTTGTCATCGGATACATTTGTGGGGCTTTCATAAAGTTATAAATTTGACAATTTTTGTGTGTCTCATGTAATTCTGAGTAATTTTCACTTAACTCTATGTAATTATGATTTTATTTGATGTGTATGTTGTGAAAAAAAACTAAGAAAAGAAGACGACAGTGAGAAGGTTACCCAGATAGTTTATGCACCTGCTAGTAGTTGTCAAAAGATTTTAACTACAAAAAAAAATACATGCAAATTCAAGACAGTTTAATGAACCGCGCTGTTACGTTATCTAGCGTTCAGGCCTAGCAGTTTGTCAAGTGACTATATTTTCGTGGTATTCTTGTGATCGGTTTTTACGTGAAGGTAACAAAAGTTTCTCTGTGCGTAATTAGCGTAATTATACAAACGGATATCAAGTGAAGAAAAAAAATTACTCACACGTACATACACACACACACACATATATATATATATTTATTTACTTATTTATTTATATCACTGTCAGCAGTATACCAAAATACCTTAGACTGCATCAACTTCACGTACCTCATTGACAATTCCTATGCATCTTGCACGGTTACCAGATAATCAGAGGCGTCTGCTTTGTTGTATCCTTACTCTGATCGACCCAGACAAAAGGGAAATGTCTTCTCACGCAGACATACGGTCAAATGCCAGAGAAGAGAGCTGCAGAGTTACATGTAATGTACAGACACTTGGAAACTCCGCGGTTTCTATGACTTGTTAGCTTAACTCTGCAGTCGCGTTTACACTCTGTTCTCTGCTACATGCTTATTGGCTGGGAGAGCGAGTGAGATAGAGAGGGTTTTCATTCAGGTCTGCGACTTGTTCCTTAAGGCCGAGTTTGTCAACAGTGTCCCTGTCATGAAAGCAACTCACATATCCGGGAGTTCAAAATTCTCTATTGAACCTAGCAATGTAATAATTTACAATAATTACGCAAAGAGTCTTCTTGATTTTTGTGAAATTTATGAACTCAGTGAGCATTCGTATTTTAAAATTCTGTTTCTTGTGTCCACAGTATGGGACATTTACCGTTCTTCAGCTTGTAAATATAGCAAAATTACGCTTCGTTACCATATAAGTCTGTTAACACCAATACACATTCAACTGTTTCCTAAAAATACATAGACATGCCACCATTGATGTAAGGAAAATAATTCACCATACCTACTATCTTAACATTCCTATACACCAGCATGGTGACTTTACAAATTATTTTGTACAGTGCATGCACTGCAAGTGACTATATGATTAAGACGTATGGTTGCGTATCTTGCAGGACTATATCTGCAAATAACAGACGTTATAGTCTCAATCAATAACTAGGTCCACACTGAGAGAAAAAATTGGTTGATTCAAACAAATATTTGTTTATATGTGTGCAAACAACGATGTAGTGTTGTGTTAAACAAATATTTAGTTGACAACAATTTTTTGTTAGATCAACAAAGCAGTCATGTTATTTCATAATCTAATTTAGTTAAAATAACTAAACCAGATGTTGAAACAATAATTCAACATTGTTGATTTAACAAAATCTGGCGTTCAACATAATATTTGTTTGAATCAACACAACATTGTTGGTTGCACATATACAAACAAATGTTTGGTTAACTCAACAAATCCTTTTTCTCAGTGCATGAACTTTACGCGACAACAATTTTGCTCCACCTTGTTTCAATGCCTTACGAGCAAGTCTGCAGTTCTGCTTCGTAGCTAGTGATTGAAGTTTTAACTCCCAAGTGTCCTGAGGTTATAACCGCCAATCACAGACGTGTGGTAACATTATACCGATTGGCGCAGTCCGATGATACACATCACTTCACAAAGACGTTCTGCCAATAACCATGAAGCAGAGCTGCAGACATGCACGGAAGGCACTAAAAGAAGTTCAGGCAATTTTTTTTTCGCGAAAAGTTCATAGTCCTTTAAATAACCTTATTCATATTGGCCGAGTCAAATGAGATCGGATTTTCTTAAGAAGATACGAGGCCAATAACTAGAGAAATTGCAGATTTATATTTAGTCCAAAGAGACCTTGGCGTTTCGTGGGTTTTACGGCCTGCCAGCTGGACACAATAGTCCTTTGTACTCTCCGTCCCCAATTATTTGTTCATTGACTGCTGTTCCAGCTAGTGGCAAATTCTACATCTGACATGGCCAAGACATTGTGGGAATATATTGTAGTTTTGCTCAAATTTATCAAGAAATAGCATCATAAACAGTTACTCAATCGCGAAAATAAGTCATACATGTGAACTCGTAATCGGAATAGGTAATAATTCACTAATTACCAGAGATATCTTCACTGATTCCGGATGGAGTCGTTTGAGCAAAATAAATAAGTAGAAAAACACTGGTAATCAGTGCCGGATTTTGAAATATTTTAAAGGGGTCTTTGTGACGTGTGAATTGTACAAACACCCGCCATCTCAAACGTGTGGTTGTTTGTTATTTCAGAACATTAAGAAGGGTATACGTACGAGTACGACTCATTGAATGCACTTTGGTCATTACAACAAGAATTCCATGGAATTTTTGTTGCACCTCAAATACGATTGGACAAACATTGACAACTAAATGTCTAACACAGATTTGTGGGGAGAGGGTTTCTTTTAGCCCCAAAGAAAACTTCCTTTCCTTCTCAAATCCGTCCCTGCTGGTTACCAGTGAGGATTCAATGATTCTGATTTCGAGTGTGTGCCAGCAGTCTGGGAGTGAGCTGGAGGAGTGTTGAGGTGGCAGAATCTTGTGAAGTGAAGGTATGAAATTGTGATGGTGTGACATTGTGATGGCTTGCAGAAAGGTCACACACGCCACAGGTGACAGCTCACGAGCGCCTGGGCGAGGTGATGCGTATACTACGAGGTGTGCTGGACCGCTACCCGCCTCTTCAGTCCAATGACCTGCTGGTGGCGGCTGGAACTCTCATACAGCTCGTCAAAGGTACGTCCAACCCTTGCTGGTCATGTACCCTGCTGATTCCTTTCTCCTCCCCAGCCTTATCGCCGCACTGGGATAAACATAGGACTAGGGACCGCAAACGATTCTTGCATCAACGTGTTTAAACACTTTACGAACAAATCTGAGGTTTTCCTTCATTGTCAGTGATTGGATGTTTCAGCCTTTTCGTTTCTTGGAGATCTACCTGCAAATCACAGATGTGTGATGTCTCAGTAACCGTATTTTGATGGTCACAGTCAAATAAGCCACACCTCTGTATGAAGGCAGGGTGGCTATAACCATTAAGTAAAGCTGCATATGTGGACGTAAAGCAATGAGACAAGATGATGCAGATATATTTTATCGAGGATTCACGGTTAATAGGTTTGGCCTGAGAACCATGTAGGCCATGTACACGGTGTCCATACGCGAAGAACACCCGCAAATCCTTCGTAAAATCAGAAATAGAATTGTTAGTGGCAAAATCTCGAACGCTGGCATTTTTCATCACAATGTAGCAACACAGTGAGTATTTTTCCATTTGCGGCATACATATATATTACTATTACTGTTTCTGCCATTATATTACATGAGGGGGTTTAAATTCTGTGCAGCCAAAACATGACGTAAATTCATAAATTCACAAGAAGAGACTAACTTCGTACCGTACCGCCACATTATGTACACAAATATCGTCATAAGATATTATTTTCACTAACAGATTTATATATATTTTCGAGTGGTGTGCTTCTCATTCGCCAGTTTCCATACCATATTTAGTATAACTATATGGCAGTTAGGTGTGTATTTGATGCAGCAAATATTTTACTTTGCTCGAGAACACAGTATATGAAACGCGTAAAATATAAGTTTTTACCAATAAATTGTAAACTTAACTGTAACAAGCCCTCCTGTTGAGAGAATTAGGCCTGCCAGGAAACCAAAAATCTGTCTTATTCAACTGTACACGTTTGTTTAGACAATCCTTAAAATATTTGTTCGGATCTGATTAGCTTGCCGCAAAAAAATATTTCCTAACAGGCAATAAAATTGGAACACTATTTAACTACATTTTTTCTCTTTAAAATGTTTGCTTTGAGGATCATTTAGTTTTCTTTGTGGCAAAGAAAATATTTTATAAAAATTATGGTTCTCTTAAAATCAGTACATTGAACTTTGCATATTATATTACGAAAAAAACTAATTACATCAAAATACAATTTTTACAATCATTACTGTACTTTACATTGCTATACTTCAAACGAAAGTTTTCGTTGCGACAATAGTTGTTTGCACATATTTAAATTGAAATAAAGTTTTTGTTTGTTGCTGCGACGTTTGAGTTGTTGCAAAGAAAGTGTTTTTAGAGTTCATATACGAATATAGATAGGTATGTCTGCACCACTCTTCTTCCTTCGTGCGGTTACGTCAGCCTGCATAAACGCGGATTTTTCTTGAATCCTTCTATTGGCAAGCTAGACTCCACCGACCCATGATCTCCCATAATCCTTCTACGTGTATGGACGTTAACATAACCACGATTTTGAGGCTAAAATATGTTTGCACCATTTGGTTTCATAGTTTACATCTACAGATCTGCTTTGTGGTCAGTGACTGGAAGTTTTAACCCTCACTTGTCTTGCGGTTATACTGCCAAATCACAGACGTATTGTATCATAATAATCATGTCCTGATTGGTGAAGTCAAATTGAAGACCTGTCTTAACGAAACACACTGCCAGCAACGATGAAGTAGACTTGCTGAGATGCATGTAAGGCACTGAATCAAAATGGTATAGAAACTTTACTGTTACCTCCAGGCGTTCAGGACTGGATATTGTGTTGTCACGTCATCCTCGTACTGCGAATGGTAGTGGCGAACCACAGTTTCATCCTTGCTTAGTCTCGTCTCTGGTATTCCACCTGAGATTAATACCAACCCTATGGACGAAAACTCATCATCATGCTGTTCCTGATGCTATGTGTTTCTTAGGAGTCACGTAGCAGGAACCAGGTCCTCGTAACTTGAATAGGGATAACGATTCCTCAACTTACAGAAGATTGCCGAATTAAGGGCATCCAGAGTGAAAATAGATTCATCGGAATATAAATTCTGCACGGAAATAATAAATCACAGGAATCTTGTATCTGTACTACCCACATAATAACAAAGAGTTAATTTTATTTAGTACTATCAAAAGTTACATGTAACAACGAAGGTTGTGTTATGAAGATAATACAAAGCTACCAATGAGTATATATCCAAATTGTAATAATTTTTGTTTTCTGATGTTGGATTCTGTGTAGGCCTGTATAGTGGTCTGTGCTGCCAACTCAGATATCTTAAGCGAAAATAAAGTTTTCGTTACTAAACACAGGAGTTTTAACTCTATTATTAAATGCCTCCTGGTGGGAACGACCGCTTGCTCCATTTGTGCAGAGAATACGCACAGGTGCACTCAGAGAAAAATATTTTGTGCAGTCAACAGTATAAATATTTGTTTAAGACCAAACAAGCGTATAACAGTTGTATCAACCTAATATTTGCTTGACTGGCAGATTTTGTATACCTCAAAAATATAGTTTAGTCCAGTTACTCTTCGTTAAAATAACAATGCCAATATTTGACATGGCTTATGTAAATTTCAGGCAACAAAGCATACGTTGGAACAAATATACATACTTATTTCGGCGTATGGTTGATTGTAACAAACATTTTTCTCTGTAGTGTTGACTTCTGATTCTGTTAAGTGTGAGCCAAGCTTTACGGGGTAGGCAGCACTTCGTACACGTGATGGTAAACACGTAAATACATGACAGAGGCGCGAGGGAGAAACAAGCCCCACGGGTCAAACAGTATGTGGTGCGTTGCCTGCGTGTAGGACTGCAGTATAGAAATAGAATGTACTAGTATGTATTAAACCCACGCTCTCTTTTACTCCTGGGCGTTAGAAACTCAAAAGTGACTAAGCTATACATTAAAGCGCCCATTGCCACAACGAGACAAGCACTGAACTTGCATGCAACATACCTGCAGATCCAATTTTACTATGGAATTTTAAGCAATGATCCTGTAATTTTATTAGTGAAAAATCTGTAGCAAAGTTCAGTGCACGTTTTTATTTGACTTTCGCATATATCTGGTTAATAAATTTTGGAGCACGGCAGTGTAAAAAGGCCGTTTTTGGATATGTTGGTGAACAAACTGTCTTTTCGATGAGCATGGTGTATTAGGAATTACATTCCGTCCTTGTCCGACGTGTGTTTTCTTTTCGTACATTGTAACAACGGTCACGCATTAGAGGCGTGTGGTAAGCGGCGCCCTTAGGTCGGACGTGTAATAATGCAACACAATCGTCTGTTGTGAATACGAACTGTTACACTGTTATTAAGTGGTGGTTTACTTAGATGTTGCTTCACTATGGGTTTATTAAGGTGGTTATTTAGGGTTAAATTACTTTAAGACAGTTGCTGTTAAACAGTTCTTGACTAGAACGGCAGGTACTCGGAATACAAAAACGGTTACACTAATTTATATTAATTTAGGAAGGGAGCGCAATATTACTGATATTTAATACATTAAATTAAATGGAGGAATATCACAGAGTTGCTGCCACCTAATTAGATCTGACGATCTTACCGAAAACTGGATTGATGAGCTAGACGACATCGACGGATGAGTACGCCCCGCCGGGACTCGACCCCCGAGCCCCGGAGGAGAGCTGGACTGCTATTGATACGACGAGTGTTGGCGAGCTACAGACCTCGTTTACTGGGAAACAAGGCGTTATATCGTCGTACTTGTTCTCATTACGAAAGGGGGAAGGTGAGTTGCTGTCTTCCTTGGTTTCCCAATGATGGCCTAATTGCAGCCGGAACCTCTCTTGCTGTCCAGCCTGCTTGGCCATAGAACTGTCATGTCTGGTCGTTGCGTTCTTGCATACGTAAGCATAAAGGCTCCGGAAATTGTGCAAAACTAACGCCAATCACACTTTCTAGTTTCACTTAGGTTTTCTTCTTTACTCTGATGGTTTGTTTACCACCGCATGTATGAAGTATTTCCTAGTGTTCCTGTCATGATATGTTATTTTCAGAACATGTACGAAGATGTGTCCTTTGCCTTCTAAAACGATAACAAACATAACGAGCAAAAGTCTTATAAATCCAAGACTGCGGAAATTTCTCACATGAAACATGTAATAGTTCTTAAAATGAACATTGTTCTTCCTATGATTTGTTTACAGTCTGCAACAATGAGAAGCCGAATCAGAAAGAGTTCTTCGAAGCAGTGGACCAACTGGCGCTAGCTTTCAGTAGTAGGTAAGTTATCATGGCATTGAACTATAACGTTTCCAGTCCACGCAAGCGTTACAGGTCCGGTTTTCTATACAGTGGCGTACACTTGTGATATTTGGGAAATTGAAATCTGAGTAAATAATGACTTCTTTGTTTTGGGTTCAGCCTCTGCATCAGATAGGTATTACGTATCTGGCAGTCGTCTTAGTGGACGAATTTTACACCTCATATATCTGTAAATGCAGAACCGTTGATGCATGGCCGTATTAAGTAGGCCAGAGTCTTAAATGTGGCAACACTGCAATGGGGCCCTGCTGCTGGTTGCTCATTGGTTATCCTAGTTTGTGTACCCTGTACACGCCACAAAAGCTGCACCTAGACACGCTACAGTAGGGACATTAATCACTAGCGTTTTATTTTGGGCACATGCTAGATTTCAACACTATGTATGTTCAAGTTACTTTTCAATTGGTTGTAGGCTTATATGACACTTCCTAGAGAACAACGAACCAATAATAAAGAAACAACTAAATACAGCTCTAATCACGTGGTGTCACTGTATCAACGATCAACAAACGAGCTACTGCTGTCTACTTACACATATATACTTGGAGGCTATTCTACAAGTCAGTGAAGTTGAGAAATGTTCCTGTCTCTACGCTACAGAGACGAGAGCGACCAAGTAGCGACAGGCAGCAAGTCCCCGAATGCAGCGTTGCCACATTCAGGACAACGGTCATTTACTTACTATGACCATGGTTAAGTGCGTTTCGGTCACGTGCATCACACCTCATCCTAGTCCCTAGGTGCAAGTTAATGCACTGGCGTGCACTATCTTAACCTATGGCCTGCCTACTTAAGACATTTCGTGGCGACTCCGTAGTTAAACGTCGTGGTGTCAAAGGAAAACGTGTATTGTACACACGTATAGCTGTTTAGATTTCCTGGGATGAAATGTTCGTACCTAAATAGGACTGCAAATATACCCATGTTAGTAAGTTTTGGAAGCAAAAAAATATGCCGCACAGATTAGTGTAGAACCTTTAATGTGTATACACTCGTGTAAATTTCTGTTGCTGATAAATATCGCACTTTTTGAGCAGTTTTGTCATTATTTTCTATTGGTCGTAACCTTGCACAGCACTCGGAGGTCTGAACATACTCCGCCTTCAGTCATAGACCTGTAGCATGAACATACACGAGTTTTAATTCTGGCCTGTCCCTCCAGAACAAACCCATATAATATATTTCACATTTCTCACCTTGCCTAAGAGAATGTTCTTTTTTACAGGGTCTCGGAGTACTTAATGGGAGACTTGGACACGAACACTCTCACGCCAGGCCCGATTTCCAGCAAAACTAAGGTAAATATAGATTTTTTAGCTAACATTCATAATGGGGTTTGCCGAAAGCTAACATAACGCTTTGCCACACGAACTTTCTTACGACGAACTTCTTTACGCAATAAGGATATTAACATGAAAATAATTTCTCACAAATTTGATGCACCACACTGATCGAACATGTAAAGAATTATGGTAATAAATGACAGATTTTATAAACATAAATGTTAAAAACGTTATCCTTAAGTATTTAGAACTTGTAATTTTGATAGTAACACAGCAAACACTGACGATTCAGTTACCCTAACCAAAACGAACATAAACGGACAGTTAATCCCATTGAAGTAAAATTATACTTTTCCTGAAAAAAAAATCATAAATCCTCAGTTCAGTAGTATAATGTTTTTAAAAATATTCTTTCATAGAAATGTAAATTATAAAAGTAAGTGAATTCCGTCGCTGATTCTGCTTAGTTTATATTTAATGGTTAATAGTTACGTTTATCGATCGAAATCAGCTTGATAATTTTTAAATATGGAAGATTTTTTACTGTTAAATAATTTTTTGGAAGACATATAAATAGTTTACTACAAATGTAACAAATGGCTCGCTTGCAATGAAAAGCCGTTTGTTTCCATATAGGTCTACACATCCAAGCTGTTGCCTTTTAAACTGCCAAGCCATAGATAATATTAACCCGAATAGGAAATTCACTCTAATTAATTCTTCAGTATTTCGTGAAGTACCAAATGAGAGTAAGAAAGATTCTGTATCTAACCTAAGATTTTAATATAAACTCTTATGTTGAGGGGTAGACTAAACGTGTTTGTATAAAATGAGCTAACCATATGTCGCTTATAAAATATTGGATACAATATAACCCAGCATTCTCGTAAATAGCTTCGTTTGATTATAAGACACATTTTGCATTCGCAAAACCGTTAAGTCCCTTGTCTGTTCAGAACTCGGATAGTATTCATACTATGTTGTAATTACTGGTCGGCTGAGTTGGGCGGCGCGGCTAACTCATCTTGCACCTTTCACATTACTGACGCTAATACACAGTGTTGATCACTTTATATTCTCAATGTGTAATGTTAATCATTTGATCTTGCTTAGAGTCATTGATTTTATGTGAGAAGAATTCTGCACTATCTTGTCTCAATCACTCACTTGCAAATCTGCGATTCTGCTTCATAATCAGTGATCGGATTTCTTAACTCTCAGTGTATTAAGGTTCCATCCACAAATCACAGACGTATTTTGTGTCGCAGTTACTTTATTCTCATTGGTACAGCCAAAACGGTGACTCCTATGAAGCAGAACTACAGATGTGCACGCAAGGCCTTGAAACAAGTTGGTGCAAAATTCATTACACCAAAAATATGTCGTTTTTATCATGATCAATGCGTGTTTGATGAATGAATGGGTTATTAACTGCACGAGATATTGTCAAGGATGTTAACTTCATGGTTGCCTCTAACATGTTTACCAGGAGACACTGACCTTTTCTGAAAACAATGGTTCCCCTTCTTGTTTCAATGTCTTGTGTGCACACATGAAGCTCTGCTTCGTGGTCAGTGAGTTTATGCTTGTAAATCTCAGCTTTTCGGGGTTATACAGGCATATAACAGACTATGGTGTCGCAGTAACCTTGTTCTGATTGGCGTAGTCAATTGTGTGGAGTCTCTGCTCAATACACTCCGCCAATAACCATGAAGCAGAGTTGAGATGGATGTGAACGAAAGGCACTGACATACGTTGTTGTAAAATTCATTTCACTACAAATATGTGGCTCTAAAGACAGGTAACTGAGATTGTATAGTAGGTGAATTAATTGCTCAAGTTGTCTGCAGGCAGACTGTTCAACGTTATCAAATGGCGCTTATTAGAAATTTGAGGAAAAATAGTGGAAGTGGTTTGCTGTGTTCATCTTTGTGTTTAGATTTACATCCCTCTAGCAGTTGCGCAGAAATAAGCCTTCGAAGCCCAAATAAATTTAATTAATTTTATAAGATATGTGCTTCCCAGATGACATGGAGATTGTTGGTTAGCGCTTTAAAAACGTGGCGGAGTGAGAGGACAGGGAAAACGGGAGTACGCCGAGAAAACCCACCGTCCAATGACAACATTTCCGCCTGTTCCTACTCTTGCGATAATTGGGGATGACACCATCGGAGATGGAATTTAAATCGCTGTGGCTTGAGGATTCTATCCTTTCGACCAGTACATCACCGCAGCCCCCACATTCATTATGGTAAGGTCAGTGTCCCGTCGCAAGTGAGGTCATTAGATCGACATATAACTTGAACATGAACCGGGAGAGAAATTGGTAAGGAAATATATATTACACGAGTTCCGTGACCTACTTGTTAAAATCAAAGTCTTACGAACACTGAAGCCTTTCCATTTCTCTATTACCTGCAATTCACTGGAATATAATTAGTGAAACAATATAAGGGGCTTTAATATGCATAAGACAGGATTCTAGCATTCTAGTCGTTCAACTCACAAAATTTTCCTTTCCCTAGGACGCCGCAATTAGAGAGATGTTTTATTCTCTATTTTGACGTATAGTTAATTTTAGCTCTTCAGACCTCCGTCCTGCACTTCTCCCATGTATCAAATAACTTAAAAACTAGTTTGTGCCTCGTAAATAATGTATGGTAAATTTTCTATGCTTGAAATGGAAGTAATTTACACGTAGAATGGGAACCGTGTCACAACATGCCCTCACAAAGCTGGTATTTTTCCTAGACGTGCTTCATTTTCACATAATTCAATTAGGTAAGTACCATAAATACATGGAATATTTGTTCACCGTATGCACCTTCATCAGTCTTCCTATACGCACGTATCATACAGGTCCAAACTATTCCTTACAGTAAGGCAATACATATAGAGAAGAAATAATCTGCGAAGGAAAATTTAGCTGTGGCTAATAACGTAAAATGGATGTCACGATTGGCTCAGAGCCTGGACCTCTCGCCACCATCCTGGGCAACCTGTGTTTGATTCCCGGCAGTCCGGCCTTCATTTGTCGCATGTGGAAAACTTAGCAGACGCTGACGTTTGCCGGCTGAGTTTCTCGGTGTGCTCCCGTTACTTCCCCCTGCCCTTCTCCGTCGTAGGGCTTCGTTTAATAGACCTATCATTCTTCACAACTCGGCAGACTCTAACGTGCACACATTTCAGAAGTCTGCATTCAGGATGTGATCCCCTGACCTCGGATATCCTCCCATACGTTTGTTTATAGTAAGACATTGTCCTTTTGCCAGGCCCACGAATTTTTCGCAAAAAGGATATTGCCCTAGTTTGGTAACTGCCTCACGCGCATATCTGCAGCTCTGTTTCGTGGTAATTGGCAGCGTATCGTTGTAACCTGACGTCATTATTTGCCTGTACCAATCACAGTACAGTGACTGCAACACGCAGGTCTGTCATTTGCTGATAAAGCCCCATGACATGCGATAGTTAAAGCATCTAATCATTGACTATGAGGTGGAACTGCAGATGTGCACTGAAACAAACTGTGGAAAAATTCTTCCGCTAAAATATCGTGGCTGTACCTATACTGTTTATGACAATGTAACACATTTTTAAAGTCACCATCTACAACCGCGCAATAAAGACTCAACATCAACAGAGCTGTAATGGCTGCCTTGAAGCGTGCATCAAATGCCGCGTCGCCATACGAGCCAAGCGCTTAAGTAGATTGCAATAGTCCCGCCGATCCATTTTTACTACGGGACTTTAAGCAATGACCATATAATTATATTGGTGGAAATTCTGTAGCAAAGTTGTGTGCACGTCTCAATCTGAGTTCCACATACTTACGGTTGGTGCATTAAGAGGGCGTGGTATATAAATAAACGCTGAAAACATCTATTGATTCTTACGTTTTTTTTCGAAGCCAATATGGGTAAAATACTCAATGAGAATCCTAGATAATAGTATTTGCTAACTTTATGAGTACAAATTTATCCAAAATTACTAATTCATTACGCGTGATCTCTTGCGCCGCTGTTAAATTCACGAGGTTCTGGCGTCAGAGATTGTGCCTCAGAAGTTCGTAACACTGGAAACAATTTGGTTTGAAACGTTGGCTAAAACTATTGTCTAGGATTGTTAATTAATTTTCTCAAACTGGTCTCAAGAAACGTACAGTTATAGATTAATGCTTTTAGTTTTTATGCGGCGCAAGAGATCACGCGTAACGAATTAGTAATTCTGGATAAATATGTACTCATAAAATTGGGAAATACCATTATTTAGGAATATCGTTGAGTATTTTATCCATATTGGCTTCTAAAAAGCGTAGGAATCAATAGATCTTTTCAGCGTTTATTTAACTATCACGAGTAGTATGATTATGTCGGTTCTGGGACATGGATTCGGTGTGTGGTGCCCGCCCAAGTGTGGTGCCCCCCGCCATGTTGTGACGTCACGTCCCCGGCCGCCATGTTGGATGACCTTGACCTTGACCTTGACCCTGACCTTGAGTGTCAAATTACCAAAATTTCCCAAAATTTCGAAAATTTCGAAAATTTAAAAAAAATTCAAAATTTCCAAAAAATTTCAAAATTTCAAAAAATTCCGAAAAAAAATATTACCTCCATTTTGTTTCCGGTCACCATATTGTTTCCGGCCGCCATCTTGGTGTTTCTTCCGAAAATTTTTCGATTTCGCATTCCATAATAACCCCTCGCAAATTTAATAAATAAAATTTTTAATAAATAAAATTTTCAATAAAAAAATTTTTCATAAAAAACTTTTTAGTAAAAAACTTTTTAATAAAAAACTATTTAATAAAAAACTTTTATATAAAAATTATTTAATTAAATCAACTACCGGC
>PNEQ01043677.1:0-44303 GCA_003012365.1 Medauroidea extradentata
GCCTTCGGTAAATTGTTTTGATTAAGTTGGTGAAACTGCTAAACAAAGAAGTTTTATGCTTTGAAAGGCTAATAATGTTACACTATTGATTTATTTTTCTTTTCAGATTTTTTTGTCTATGCTGAGTAAGTTGTAATATTTGATGTATCGTTACATGGTTCCAACAAATTTAGTTGAATGTAATAATTTATCACTTCGTCGTAGGTCAGGTTTATACTCAGAACACGTTCAGTTTCAAAATCTCGATTAGAGTGAGTTTTGCGCAGCAACAAGGAAGAAGTACGTATGACAGCTGAGAGAATATAAGAAGGTTTTTTGGAAGTAATGTTTTGAACTGTTGATTCTGCGAGACTGATGAAAATTTCCAGTTTTGTACCTTTAAGCTGGCTGGAAATTGCCGTTGTTGAACGTTTTGATGTTCCTGAGTGCCTGAAGTATAGAAATGAGTATCTATTCAGCAGGAGAGCAGTCCGTCAATGAAGTACAAGAGAGGACGGAATTAGCCAGGGTCCACGTCGGCGACTGCTGGAACTTCACTACTCAGCTGTCGAACTGCAAATTCTAAGAAGTGAATTAGTATTCAGTTTGATTACAGTATTTGGACTTGCAGTAATTGCGCTCAAATCACATTATCACCTATAGTAACATTTCAAGATAAATTCAATTTTTTTAACACTACTCGGATTAATAACAGAAATTTGTTGGGACCATAATTAGCTTATATTGTTACTGTTAATAAAATACTCCGAAGCACTTCGATATTCATTTACTTCGCAAAAACACAACAAAAAGAAAAATAGCTGACAATGTTCATTGGTTCCCCACCCCAATAGCTAGCAAAATTTAATACTTAATAATTATCGAATTGGTTACGTCACATTCGTGACGAAGTGTAATGGTCTGTGGAACTAAAGTATAGATTAAAGCAAACCTACATATTGGTATCCAACGCACCTATACCTAGCATTCCATGTAGATTATACAGTACATTACAACAGTAATAACAAATTTTTGAATACTTACAGTTTATGGCTGTTATATATATTTCGTAAAATTACTGAATACATTTCAAAATTTTGTTCAATACGATCAAATTCGGTCGTTTAAAGGATGTGGGTAACAAGGAACAGTCCACAGAATGTTTTGTTTGTATGTATGATATCCTTGGATATAATTGTTATACAAATAACTTAACTTTCCGTTTTAATGTAATATTTCTATATGCTTTTCCTCCTTAGCTCTCTATTTGATGGCTCTCAAATGTGCAAACAAACATTCCAGTGGGAAGATTTGTCACAGGAAATGATATTGTTTGTTAGGTTTCAGTATACATCCAGCATGCTAGATTTTTTTCTGTTGGTTGTTGTCTATACTCACCGCCATATTTCCATTTGACTGAGCGAATGTGCGTTCCATTACCTTAATTGAAGATATTAGAAGCCAAGGGGAATAAGTGACGTTCATAACATCTTCTCTTCTCACACTAACAGCATATTTTATGACAGCTGTTTTTGTGAAACACCACCCAACTATGGCTCACGAGACTGTTACACATACCTCTCGGCCACAAAGTTATTAACTTTACATTTTAACTACCAAAATATGCACTAAACTCATGTTTCATGAAAATGTACTTATACCCCTTAGTTTCTGAGCCCTTCAATTGTGATCACTTGTGACTCGTCTGTGAACATCTAGTTCATGTCTAAAATTATATCATCCAATGAGAAATTCAGCGAGACTCTACAGCGTTTTGGAACGCAGGTTGTCACACAAAATGTTCGCGATATACAACCATATCTAGTTATGACCCTGCCGAGGCATAGTATAAGAAGAAGGAATGTAACTAGTGCAGTGACGTATGCGCACGGGAAGTATATACCGTATATTATTGTTCAGTTCAGATGTCCACTAGGTCGCGGAGCGTCTATTACGTTAGTGTTTTATTTATTTATATCACCCAATGGACTCAGATAGTGAGCAAATAGCTCTTGAATATAAGGCTCGCCATCAGTGGATACAGAGCTACAATGCATATATATATATATATATATATATATATATATATATATATATATATATATATATATATATATATATATATATATATATATATACACAACCTTAGGACAGTTGAAATTAGTTTACAATACTGATTAACTATAGTTCAATACATAGATCTTGAGTTAATACATAAAGGTAACATATACTATAACTTAAAAATCAGTTTTACAAAAACAGACAGTCATATTACAATTAGGCCTAAAACCATAGTAAACAGAAAAAATAACAGATTAGAGGTATTATGGCAATATAAGTATAGTATGATAGGACTTAAAGAGAACAACGTTATACATGTACAATCTTGTGGTGTTATTTCCAACGTTATGAGGTTTTCTGATCGAAAGATGAGAGAAAGTTGGCCGAGCCGATTACTATTGCCACGGCACGTGCCTGTACCAGATATGATAAGACAATTTGTAAGATACGAAAGAAGGGTCTACGTGAAGGATGAAGAACCAGTTCGATCAAGTTACCTCGAAAATAGAGCAAATGAAATAAAAAAATTATGGACTATATGAATAGGTGTATTATTCTCAGGAAATTTCAGGAATATTTTGATATCATCAAAGAAGTTCCCACATCGTGCAAATTACGCTGGTCAACAAGGATTTTATAACATGAACAAACCTAGTTGATTTAACATGTGTTTTTGTTGCTGATTTCATATTTGTTGAGTACAAACGCTCAGCATGTCACATTTATGTTTTAGAGTATTTTCAATCTGTAAAGAGGTGTCTTTGGAATATGTAACTACACTAGTTGGCAGTATTTTAAATTCATATCTGACAAAATTGACGTAAAATGTGAGCAATAACCTCATATGTGTTGCTGGTTTGGTTGCTGATGAAATATTTGATGAGTAAAAATGGCCAACACATCACAGTTTTACGTTTTAGTGTACAGTAAAGTTAGGAAGTTAACAGACACTTCACAATTCACAAGTGTATCTTGGAATTTCCATATGAATTAAAATTAAACATGTCGTGCACCCTAGGGGTGAAAAGTAATCTCACTTTATGTTATCATCAGTTTGCAAAGAGGAATATTAAACGGCAAGAGGTGGCCACAGTGTTTATTTATATTGGTCAAATAGGAGATAAATTTGTGTCATAACCTCAAATGTTTTGCTGGTGTTGGTGTGAAAAACTTGAGAGTGAATACATAGTGTTTTAAATGGAGAAACATCGTTGAGTATGTGTAAATTCACCACAGAAGTTTTGCCATATTTGTAGACAGTTTATTATAAAATCCCAGAGTCGTAGTTTAACTAGAAATTTAAAGCTAGAAAGCAAGAATACTACTTGTATTTTGGCTGTCATATTGGTGATCAAGACGAACAGTGGGATCCACGTGTGTGTTGCATTACATGTTATTTAATATTGTCTGAATGGGTGAAAGGTAAGAAACAGTCAAATGTCATTTGCAGTACATATGGTGTGGCGTGAGCCAACCAATCACTGTAACGACTGCTACTTTTGCTTGACCAAATCAGCAGGTTATTAAAGAAAGAACAAGTGCACAATATAATACCCTTTATATGCCTTCAGCTGTAAGGCCAGTTTCTCATGGTGTAGGTCTACCTATACCCATAACCGCCAGTAAACTGGGCAGACATTAATTCCTCTTCGCCTGAGGAAGATGCTGATCGCGATTAGGAACATAGTGATGCAGGCTGCACGTACATTCCACAAAACGCATGTGAGCCTCATCTTATACAACAAAATGAACTAAATGATCTTGTACGGAATATGGGCCTATAAAAGCAAACGTCTGAGCTTTATGGTTCAAGACTTCAAGACTGCAGTCTACTTACGAAGAGTACAAAAGTAACAGTTGTTACAACAAGAAATATGGTTTTGTCTCCGTTTTTCTCTGTGAAGAATTGTTTGTGTTTCTGTGCAGATAGTTTGGGTTTAATGTACATAATTTGAATTGCGTATAACCCCACATATTGGCATCTGTTTAGAGATGCTTCCAAATTTAGCTTAAAAGCTGTACTTCTGTATAATGGAAACCAGGAATCCTCTGTTTCAGAAGCTTACTGCGCGGCAATGAAAGAAACGTATGGAAGTGTGGAAAAATACTCATTGCCATAAAGTATGATCATTACAAATTGCAAATATACTGTGATTTAAAAGTTATTGCCTTGCTGTATGGGCTTAAAGATGACTTCACAAAATGTTGTTGTTTTCTGTTGCTTATGGAATAGTATGGCTACACAGCAACATTACAAAAATAAATTCTGGCCCAAGAGAGAGAGAGACTTTTGTTCCTGGTAAGAGTAACATTAAGTACAAGGCATTAGTTGATTCTCCTATGGTACTTCTTCCGCCATTACATATAAAACTTGGTCTCATGAAAAATTTCGTAAAGACAATGAACAAAATAAGAGCTGGTTTTTTGTATTCAAAGAATAAATTTCCCAAAATAAGTGATGCTAAATTAAAGGAAGGTATTTTTTGGATCACAGATTTGAATGCTTTACTTTATGATACTGTTTTTCAAGATCGACTGAACTTGTTAGAGTGGGCTGCATGAAAATCTTTTGTGCCTGTGGTCAAGAGGTTTCTGGGAACAATAATGAGGGGAACTTTAGTTGACTTGTTCATGATCTTCTGAAAAACTCTACAAAACCTTGGATGCAAGATGTCTTTGATGATCCATTTCTTACATTCACATCTTGACTTTTTTTCCCCAGAACCAATGGACTGTCAGTGATGAGCAGAGGAAAAGGTTTCATCTAAACCTACGTATCATGGAAGAAGGGTACCAAGGCAGATGTGTTCCAGCAATAATGGGCGACTAATGCTGGTTTTTGCAAAGGGATAATACTTTCAAACTTAAAAGAAGAAATGAACCTTTTACTATTGTGTTTGTTATTTACATTATGTTTCAAATTAAATGAAAATAAGACATTATTCAAATAATTCTGTTCAGAAAAAAAAAACGTTCTCAAGAACTGCAATTTTACTGTAAACAAGTGTTGCATTATTTAACAAATGTGTTAATTTGAGTATTATGTTAAAGTCCATAAACAACTGTACGTTCTGTAGGCATTTAATGGTTATATTATAATCCAGCACACCGAAAATAATGAATATTACCTTTACGAATTGATGTTATTGAAAAAAATATTTTGTCAACCGGTGTTAGTATCACATTAAAATTTTGTAACTATTAATGCTATTCTATTAGCAATAGCATTCACAAGAGAGCTTTCATAAGTTGTGGCTGATAAATCGCTCCGTACATAGTATTGTTATCTTGTGTTTGATATAAACTCATTTACTACTTACTGTGCAATATACTGCTGTATTACGCTTTTTATGCTACGATTTTAATAACTATTTATTTAATCTAGCTAAGTATGTAGGCTTTAATGCAACTATAAACTAGAATGTGTTTAATACGCTTAAATAAATGTTATATACAACGCAGAATGTAGGCCTTTCACTGACCAGCCAGAACTCGTTGATGTTAAAGTAACACAATTTTTTGCACAATTAACAAAGGTTTAAACACACCTGTAAACTTATAAAAAAACCCTTTTCAAAAATGTTTTCAGGTAGGAAAACGTTGAGCTTCTCTATATGTTCTAAACAAAAAGAATCGCCCTCGTTCAAAAATTCTGCAAAAAGTTTTTTTTTATTTATTGTATTTATTCGTGGATTATAATCGTTTTGCATTGAACGCACATTGTTTCAAGCCTGTTTTCTTAATTTATTTTATGTATTTGATTATTGATGTATGTACAAGAATATTATTTATTTTTTATTTATTTTTAACTTTTATAGTTATGTGGAAACAAGTAATGGTACAGAATCGTGGTGAATATGTATCACTGCGTAGAAAGTCTTCTAAAAAATTTGAAATAAATTACTAAGTGGCACCACGAGACATTTTTTATTTCGTTATTAGGTTAATATAATGTCATGAAATATTTTCATATTCATAACTTCCCTTTGTTATGAAGCACAGTGTGACGTGGAAACTTTAAGCCGATATAAATTTATACATATAAGGTGGGTTCTGTCTTGCAGCAGTTATTGGTCCTTAGTCCTGTTTTGCATTAGAACGTTGCTATTCTAACACTCTTGACATTACGGCCCATATTTCATACCACACACAGTTTCGTCCCCTTTGAGTTCCACTCTCACGCCACACAGCTTTTTTACTTCGCGTATTCGCACTGAAATTCGTTCAAAGCGCCCGTTTTTCCCAACAAAACATTTTAAAAGCTTTCTAAAACCACCTTTTCAAAAGGTATCCTACGTACAAAACTCAGTAAGAGAGGAAGTTCCACGTAAATGTCATTACGTGTAAGTTTTGAACAAAACATCTGGTGAAAATAACAGTGTCCTGTAGACTTATTACGCATTTTTTCCCTCGAACTGGCATAGCTAAAACCCTCACTCAAAACAAAATTATGAAAGGACACAATAACAAGTATCTTTAATTCTATATTTTAAATGTACTTTTATGCATACCTAATTCTCTAGCGGTAAAACATAAATAAATTTTCTATTATTTTTATCTGTAGTTTGATAAGTAAATGTATCTGGGTTGCATGGAATAGTGTACAAGCGAAAACTTCTGTTCACACGTTTTGTAAATATTAGCAATTCTTTTCACGCTATTATCTTCAACATTAAGTATTATTATAGAAAAATATGTCCGTAACGTTACTTTAAAACCAAACTGAACATTAATCACTATCTCTATCAAGAGAATGGGTGTCTAAAAATTTACGTGGCGAATCATTTACTTTTTGAAACGAATAAAAAAAAAAATTCACCAGTACAATACAGTATGTAAGTATTGTACGTTAAAAATAAATATCCGGCGATAATGCTGCAGTGGGCACCGCAGACGCGACTCGTGCGTGGACTGAGCGACCAGCAGAAACCACTTAAAAGGCGTAATTCCATTCGACCTCGAGAGGTCACATCCTCGAGAACTCGGCACAAAGACTTCTTAAATTGGCGCACTCCATCACAACCGTTTTTTCCAATCCCAAAGGAGGTGAAGATATTTTTTCTCTCTACCCGCAGCACCATTCCACTGGAACAACAAATTATCCGATAAAATTAATCCATTTTTTATCAGTTAAGTCCAGACCTTGGTGTGGGGAGGGGGTGAGGGGGGCGAGAGGAAGGGCGCAGGGAATTAAAGTGGAGGTGTTTGTTGGTTGTAGGGAGGACGAAGTTGGTAGGGGAGAGAGGGAAGAAGGACGAAGATATTTACTGCGGTACTAGACAGTTCTCCCCGGAGACAGTTCACACGACACAATTGTCAGAGGAGGCTGTGAGAGGTAGGGAGGGCAAGTGTCTGGGTGTACAGAGGAGAGGTGCCATCAGTGCACGGCCTCAAATATTCATGGTGGTCTAATGCACGGCAGGTGGCTGGGTTATTGGCGCGCGGTGCACGCTGGGTAACCGCCCCGCACTCAGGTCGCTTGATTGCACCCCGCGGCCGGCTACGGCACGCCACGTCACTTCTGTATACTAGAGAATGGCTCATACTACACAACATCATGTCCTGCGAGGGCACAAAGAGTTTCAGCGCTCCATATTATTATGTACTGTACTTTCCTCCGCCCTCCCTCCATTCAGCACACAGCATGGATATTTTTTTTGTGGGGTTTCGAATGAACCTTAACTAACGTAAGGTAACATTAAAATGAACTGTTGTAGGGAAAATGGGCCAACGGTTGGGCTGTGAACATCCGCGGACGTGCTTAACGCCATTAGAAAAATATTGTTTTTTTCTTACACAACTGCCCCTAAGAAATTAATCAGAAACAGACAAAAATACTTACACGCACCAAAGACAATAGAGAATTAACAGTTTAAAATACTTATTTTATTACCACTCGATGAATAGATAAATCAGTAAAATGTAAAAAAAAAAAAGTAAAATGCAAATAGTAATAATAATACGTTTATGAATAAGCACATTTCCACTCGTTAAAGCTTTCAGACCTTCAGAATCAATAAACCACAGCAAACGTTTGCTACAGTTGCGCGGCTAATTGGTGCACCGAAATTACTGCACTCTGGCACCGCGTTCTGGAAGCTTAGCTTCGGACGTCTAATTGTAGACACGGTGTTCGGAAAATACCTTTAGTTTCGTCCATGGACTTGGCGCATCCGTGGACCATGGTCAGTGGAGAAATCGAATGCTGTATGGGCTTACACAGAATGGTGTGCTTTATAGTACAAGTCTTCTTCTAGGCGCTAATGCCACGTCACGCTTGCTTGCACGCCCGCCGACCATTTTCCACGCTACTCCTACATTTACAAACCACTCAGGAGTAGCAGTTCCGTGCCATCCGCTCTCGCTCTCAAGAACAGTCCAGACATTAATAATTTTATTTTATTTTTTTTACAAAATTTTTGTAATTTTGTAAACACGAATGCTTGCATAAATAATTAGTTATTTGTTGGGGGTTTTCTGTTGTTCTGTTCCTCGAACAATTTCACAGTCTTTGTAGAGGTACACGGGGGAGAGGCCTAGGGAGTCGCTAGGGTCTTTACTAAGGAACAATCAGATTATTCACCTGGACCACGGTCGTAGAAGAACAGGTCTGGACACTCGCCTATCTAACAATGTATTTTGCTTGACCCCCTTGTTGTTTGGCTGTAGTTCGTTAAGTTACCAAGAATGTTGTACTTTTTGGCGCTGTTTTCCGGGCGGTCGGACTCAAAATCCGTCCACTTTTTTCCCATAGTTAAATTTATAAAGTAAATAAAGATTGCTGGAGCCTTTTCTTAAATATGTGAACGAAGGTAGTATTTCATAAATTGATAAAAAATACGTTTTGATAAATTGTTTGTCTTAGTGGGGAGGAAGTGGGCGGAGTTTAGTCCGACCGCCCTAACTGCTGCGCCAATAAAACACAACATTCTCGGTAACTTGGTGAACTGCAGTCAAACAACAAGGGGGTCAAGTTTTCAGGCGAGTGTCCAGACCTGTTCTTCTACGGCCGTGACCTGGAGTGATTTCTGTTAACCTTTGGGAACCGAAATCAGAATGGCAGGACTACTTAGAAAACATAAGGCTGATCATAGTAAAGTGCGTAGTTCCTAAAATGTCCTGATTAATATTATATTATTTTAATTCTTGACAGTAGAAAGACTGTCATGTTTCTAATAAACCTGGTGCATAAATTTCATCCCTGTCGGAACACTTTAATCTGTATAATGTATATTTATTTAAGGTGAATTCGTGTTGGGCGAGCCTTAGAAAAGAGCTTGCTTTACTATGAATAGTGTATACAGTATTTCACATGTACTGTGTCACAACGTATACGTAGCATCAGTGTTAAGGCTCGGTTTCAGTCGCCATGTTGAATTATATTATTTTTCGCTTTTTTAGAATTCTGAGAGGAAAAATGTTAAATCGACGACTATACCGCAAATTCTAGTTACCTTGAGTTACAATACAAGCATGGCAATAGAGCTAGTAATGTATAGTAAGGACGCAATTTGTCGGGCAAGTTATGAATATAAAACAAATTGCCACACACACATATTGCGGCGTAATTATATGTTAATAGCTAAATCGCAAGGTCTGTACTGTAGCGAAATGTAAATAGAATTTGAGGTATAATCGTATATTTAACACTTTTCTTCTAAGAATTAAAAAAAAGCAAAAAATAATAAAATTCAATATGGCGAATGAAACCGAGCATTAAAGGTTCGCACTGCCAGAGCGGGCGGACACTAGGTTCAACTCTCCGCTTTGTCACTATTTCTAGCTTTCCACTTTTTAAACTTTTCACATTCTTAAAAAAGAGCATAACACCTTTCTGTATTGTAAGATGGTATAATTACTTTAATATTGTATTGCATTAGATTGAAGACAAAAAAAATATTCAAATTCGGAATATAAATAGCAGTACTACGTAATTACGTATAAAAATGCGCAATGAACTCACTAAAAATTGCGAAACGCATAAAAAAAAAGTAGATGCGCCTTCTCAAAATCGGGTATTGACGAATAAAAATGAATGAAAATAGAGCATTCCTGCATCCAAGCGTGATGCGTGCCTAAAAACCAATGTAAGAGTTCCTGCATACCAAGTTATAAATATAGAATTGAGCTTGAAAACACAATAATTTGCCCATTTCAAGCTCCAACACAAAGTGACGTGACCGGTTCATGCTGTACTCTCTTCTGATCAGAATTCCACCGATATATGGCATGGGTTAGCTTAGCGCGAGAAATAGTTGGCTGATGTGTTTTTGCAGTCAACATGGTTTCTAAATTATAACACATTAAATAATATTAGAAATGACTGTTAATGAATACCACTGCCAAATGATGCGAAGTTATTGGTATTTTTGAAATGTTACGATTTACAATTGTCAGCCTTTGTATTTGGAATTAAATTGAACTTCGGAACAGCACTTTTTTTTCTGTTTTACTCATTAAGGCCATTTTTTCCTGTTTCTATAGTTTTTGCGATAATTGTTTTCTTTAAGCTTAAACGAGAACAGATATCGAAAATCTGTTTGGCAGTTAAGTTGAACATGGTTTTTGCGGTGATTGCTAATTTTTTTCAATACAAGAATTGATACGGTTTCGACTAAAAAGTTAATTAACCAAAAATGTGTTGATTATATAATTAGCTAAACCATAGTATTTACTTTTAGAATTTATTGGTTTGTGGACATACGCCATTGCTCATGTTTTCTTGATCAAACTTGTGTTGAATAACAAAGTACAACAAAGAATTGCTTTTTCTTCTTTTTGTGTGTGTGTTTTATGCCTGTTTTTTTATTCTTTGTTGTACTTTGTCTTTCGATACAAGTTCGATCAACAAAACATGAGCAATGGCGTATGTCCACAAACCAATACATTCTAATTGCAAACTCCCATTGCAACAAACATTTAATAATCTCATAGTGTTTACTACCGTGAAAAAATCCAGCCAACGAGAAGCAAACCATTTTAAACTAAACTACAAACCAGGTTTTTCATATTTGCTCTCGTTCACGTTTCAAAAATTGATATCGTGAAAAAAACTAGAAACAGGGGAGCATGGCCTGAAAAAAAATGCTTTACGTATTATTGCTGTATTTGCCAATAGCCTATGTATAGGGAAATTTTATAACTAGTGTCCCACCTTGATTCACTCCAAACATCCTTCTAAATACGTGACAGGCTTGAAGTTCACCGAGATTTGACTCCATGGAAACGAGGGTCGCTCGCCAACTTCCCACTCAAACAATCAGTGTACCACGTCCAGGCGAGTGGAAATGCGTGGAAGCTGGCACGGCTCAGCACGGGAAAGTCCTTGCGTGTACAACAAAGATACTGCGACGTTCGTGGTAGGAACTTGAGCATTGTACTCCGAACAGAACTAGGCGAACAAATTATAACTACGTCCGAACCCACGATCATTCTGACCATTCGCAACTGCTCGCTTTGTTATCCTCATTTGCCTCGAACTAGACAGTATTTAATCTGGGCGTCAAATGGATTTGAAAGTAACAATAGATTCTTTCTTATTGCTATTTACATTGAATAGGGAACTGCAGATTGATACGGCTGTGTTATAGGTGACAAAATGCAATGCAAGGGACATTTTCGAAATTTTATATGAAGACTTTTCTATACTTTCTACTTTTACTTTATCGGCTTTAAAATTGGAAATAAGGGCACAAAGTTCCTTGAAGATACACCAGTAAATGATTTTATAGTTTCTAGCAACGGGGGCAAGCTTGTGGTATCTGTTAAATATTTCGAAAAAAAAAAAAAAAAAGTGTTATTGCTAACAATATTGTGTTGTGTTCCTTTCCGTGAGGAACTCAAAAAATGGCATTATGTTATGCATACTTGCTGTTTTAATACCTGGGAGGTTTTCTTGTTGTATTTTCGACAGTATGAAACTAAATTACCAGCCTGACTGTTCATCTACGAAACAAATAAAAAAAACGATTTCACACAATATAATTGATTTGACGTCCGTAATTTCCATGTCCTTTCTACTAAGCTGATATTACATAGTAGCATAAGTTATTTATGTTCTGGTAATAAAATGAATATAGACAATAAATATCTTCTTGTAGCAGTTTTACTGGGTTATGTAATTTCATTGGAAAAAATTAGAATTTTCATACCTTCATAGTACAGTTAAATAAATAGTACTACAGCAGCACATGCTCAGTACAGTTTGTAAGTCTCCACTGCGATTACTTATGATATGCTGCAAAATACATATCTGTGATTTACGTAAACTTTTTTTTTTGTTTTGGCTTAGCCAGTAGCTTCATAAAATGTGAAACACCACTTATACACATATAAATATATAAAATATTAATCTTAATAAAATGGTATTCTGTAACACTAGGATACATAGCGCATCGTTCTTTACGTAAAGTATTGTATCTTGAATGTTTGAACAACTGTCTTTAAACGGCTTTCACCAGACACAGTTAAGTTATTTTCCTTATTGTATTATACGTGTCACTTAATGATAGACGTGTTTAAATAGCAAAGGAACATGCGTGAAATTATTGAAATATCAAACTGACGGCTTCAAAACAAGTTTGTTGTGTGTAACCACGGGTTATTAACAAGGAAACACAATCTAGGGGCGGTTTTTTCTCTATAGACGTAGACATAATTAATGAGTTAGTAAATTAAACATTTTAATATTCGCAAAATGCAAGGTTCTTTTTATTTATGAACTGGAGAGTAAACTCTCCAGGTAGCGGTAACACATTCCTAGAAATAAAAGAAGAACATTGGGGTAATAGTATTTTGTATTATTCAACAACCACATGCCAAACAAACAGGTTGTTTTCAAACAACACACATTCCTATGCAAATATGAGCTAAGCGAAGTTTTTTAATGTGCGCTGCACAATAAAAATCCGGGATCCAGTACTTACAAAATAATTAACGAAAGTTACTGTTATACCACCTAGTTTCTATGTAGCGCACTGCTAATATTTTGCTACTAGTTACAATGTAGACATGGTACAAAATAGCGTAGGTCACATACCAAGCTTAGTAGTGACAGTTGAATCACTGATCCCCTGAACTTTAGACCGTGTTGCACGAAAAAAAAAAAAAAAAAACTTTCATAGTTTGCAGAGAATTTACAGAGACCTTACTAAACAAGGCAGGAAGAAATGTTGGCACCTTGCAAGTTTTTCGATGCCATTTTGGGTGAGCCGTACTAGACGGGGTCGCCTGCTTGGAGTTTTATGACGCAGAATTGAGCGGACGCTAAGGGCTACAATGACACACGCAACAAATGCCGCATTATCATTTCACCCCAAGCATTGAACCAGCGTGCAATCATTTCGCCGTACAGTTATTACTATGGAATTACAACCGGTGATAGTGTCTGTACAAAAAGTAGAATGTAGTTTCAGTTTCACATAGATTCTCTTAGTACATTATGTGGTTCAGTATTCTGAAAAATCGTTTTTAGACATTTGCTGAAGGATTTCAAAACAGTGTTTCTAAAGTGCACGGTGTCTTGACAGTGGCATTTCACACTCATTTGAATTACTTGTCTTTTCGTAAATGATCAGTTAAAATACGTACCAACACCTTTAAAACCTTTAAAGATTTTACCAGACTGCCGACATATGTGTCAAACATTGGTTTTAAAGTTTAACAGATATGTGTGGTTCAGTGACATGACATCATTCTATCATCATGCAATATACCTATCAATATTAGAAATAACGCAATAATGTTTTACTGACGTAAATACGATCGACTTCTTTTCTTGTTTCAAACAACATTCATCCGGTTATTTTAACAGAAAATTATATTTCTGACTTTTGGTTGATCTGCACCAAGGCTTTAAGTCATTTTACATGAATTATTACACACACATGTATATATACACACACATATAGGAGAACCACATACCCAGCTCCCAAGAGAATTGTTTACGTGTTCTGATAGCGGGAAAAAATGTTTTGTATAGTAGCTTAACGTGCTAATTTTATTTAAATATGAGTCTGACATTAGTTGAAATTCCCATACTGACATAACTTTTTTTTTACAATTTTTTCGTATCACAACAAAATAATAAGCTAAAATACATAAAATAATGTTCTACCCTTCAACGCCCTTCAGAAGTAAACTTGAAAACCATCATAATCACTCAGAATGGTGTATAGAGCACACGTTCTGTCAAGCGTGAGACTGAATGAATATGACCTGCGATACTTCGTGTGTAAAATTTTACAGTTGACTGCATAAACCACTATGGGCCACATAATTTATTTTCATGCCGTTTGGCGCAGGTTAAGAGAATATTCCCTGAGTAAATTAATTTAAAACACACAACCGCAATTTGCTTTTTTAAGGAACAAAAAATAATTTGGGTGCTGCAAAATATCTCAGGCTTACGGCATGCATTACTATATAATCTTTAAAAAAACTCGCGACTTATTTTAAAACGTAAGAAAATTTTCTTCAATATATTAATAAAATTGTTACATTTTGTCATAGTCTTCTTTGAAAGCGAATTGGTTTTATTAACGACATTCGATGCAACATGTTAAATGTCTAAAAATGAATTAAATATTTTGACTTCCTTAATTTTTGTTCAAATTACTACAATATTCATAAGGTTACCAAAAGGTATGAGACTACATACGAGCTCATAAAAATTAGAGACGTTGTAGCAAGGTAAGAAATATTTTACAAGGGTTATTTTTAACTTCTAGGTGTTGCCAGTGTTGTAAGAAGATGTGAGGGGAGGTGTGTATATTACTGAGGAGGGGGAGAGGGGTAAGGATGCAGCACAAAGGACTGCAAGGCTTGTTGTCGAGAGCAGCAGTAAGACGATATCCTGAGGGCTCTGAGAAAGAGATTCTGTAAGAGCGACTGCGCTATTGTTTATTTCTTTACTGAGCTGTCGCTTGTAAATGCTCCCGCTCTTTGCTGGTAGGCTCAACATAAAGTGAAAATTTTTGGAAGGAAACATGAAAGTAAGAAAGGCATTTATTCACTAAGTACGGTAAAATGGCACGTAAGTTCATCATGTCCTCATCTTGTCCGAGTTTCAAACTCGTAACTTCTCGCACCAAACGTATCAACAAACTGTACTACGGTGGTAGACGCTGTTGTTTTACGCCAATACGACAAATTGCACAAGTCGAAATATGTTAACAGGCCACGTGAGTTAACATACGCGTGTAACGGAAGTTGGAGAGAACATTAAGTTAATAAAAAAAACTGTGAATACAAAAAAAAAAAAAAGAAATTTTGAAATAAAAACGTGTATATAGCATTAAGAAATGAAAGTAAATATGCCGCAAAATAAAATGTTATATATGTATTAATTATATTGATTCGAGATCCCTAGCAAACACATCATCCCTTCTTATTGGATAAAATATTCCTCTACCTAAGAATTCCTTTCATATGAATTACATTACTAAATACACTTAATATGTTTACTGACATTTCATCCGTATACTGGCTAGGTTGTTGAATGTTATTTTTAGAAAATAAATATAGTAGTTGGTTTTTATGATAACTATTTAGTGGCTTAGAACAAATCAACACTCGTTCAACATTATTTATCATATACTTATTCTGTAGACTAATTGTTATTCACAAATGAAGGATTTCTCAGTTTTTTTTTTTTTTTTTTTTACAAGATTTCAAGAAAATGTGCTCACCTTTCAGCCTGATGTAAAACGTGTTGCTACAATCCTTAGGTTTTACTACAAATTTTTTAGAAAGGATGCTTAGCTTTGTGTTAGAGTTGTGCATTTACGTCCACTTGCTTGGGTGTGTGTCTAAACAATATCTGAGACGGTTTACAGAAAACTGTTATGTATGACGGGTCTTGCGTTATAAATTACACAGCAAGTGTTATAGGCGGTTCGGTATAAGCGAGCTCTCAAATAAAGCTCTGCTAAAGTTCTATTTCCAGCCAATTAGTATCTTTTCGCGAGTAACGGCTAAAGACGGAAAATGTCTAACCTCTCTGGACAAGTCACTTGATTTTTGCATGTGTAAGATAAATTGTGCAGTCAGTGGAAGTGTATACAGTTTGACAACAAATTATTAATTATATAAAACACAATTATGCTGATATCTGTTGCTCATGTTTCAGCATTATCGTATTTAAATAATAAAATACACGGAACTTTATTGCGTAATTGCGCTGCCAACCATACACGCAGAAAGTCATCTAGAGTTCATATCATATTCAGTAACGGTTAGTGATAGTTCTCGAAGGTTAAATTTTTAACGCACTTTATCAGAGTTAACTGTACTGGCATTTAGGTTGTGTAACTTATTTTTCCTTCAGCTATGTTTGTGTATAACCATAGGCCATTTATTTCTTTGACTGATTTACATGTTTCGCTTTCATTGATTGCTGTTTATTATTAATTTTGCTTTGTCACTGTGTTTTACCACGTCCTCGGCGTCTTGTAAAAAGGTGATGTGCAGTGTAGCTTGATTTTATTTTGCACAAACGTCTTCCAAAATTTATTGATGAATAATGTAAGTATCATGATGTTGCACAGTAGTTTAGTGGTTTGTAAAAACTTATCTCACTATAATACTTTCTTTAAGTATTAAGTTTATATATACTTGTCATTTGGTGTAAGTCAGTTAAAATAATTTTCTTGTAAACAATTATTTGTAAGCACATGCGAAATGCAGTACACTATTGCAATACTCAAATGGAATTC
The DNA here is from genome assembly GCA_003012365.1 of Medauroidea extradentata. Taxonomy (NCBI): domain Eukaryota; kingdom Metazoa; phylum Arthropoda; class Insecta; order Phasmatodea; family Phasmatidae; genus Medauroidea; species Medauroidea extradentata. The sequence goes on from PNEQ01043677.1 coordinate 16,755, forward strand.
AGAAATTCAGTTAAGCGTGAACTATTTGCTATGGAATATTATTTTTAAAAATTTGCATAATATGAATAAAAACAACACTGCTAAATATGTTTGACTTAGGCCACTGTGAATCTCAGCCCCTCATTTTATTCCTCGTCAACAGAATTCGAATCAAGCGCCTAATGCTACGTGTGTCGCCAAACACATTCTAAAGTACTTCACATAGCGAATGTGAATTCGTTCTCGTGCTGAAACCTGATTTTTCTATGATTTGTTCACTTCCAGAGGAATAAAAGTAACTCATTTTGACGAATACACCTGATTGGGGTTAATTTTTGTCAATGTATGTACCTATTTACGGCGAAACAATGAATGTACTCTCAGTACGTGAGTACTGCAAGAGAATCAACTCACTCGAGAGCAAAAAAGTCGGTGTAGACGGGACCAGTTAATTCTCACAGATTTTCTGTTTATCACGCGAGAACTTGTCTTCGATACACTATCACACACGCTATGCTGACTCTGAGACCGTGAATTTATCTCAAGGTTATTGTTAATAGACCCGTCTTAGCGTAAAGTAATTAAAACTGACTAAAGGACAAAATGATAACGGTTTATTACGCGAACTTTGCCAAAACTGCTATTCCAGTTTTGAACGGGTATCTCATTTAGTAAATAGATGGTGTCGCTTAGTAGTACAAAGACTATTCTTACAAATTCGAAATACTGTTTCTGAAGAACTAGATACCGCTCTTTAAAGGTTCCACTAAAATTACAGTATCTATTTGCTAAAAATCCGTATTTACACTTCATTTGACATTTAACAATAATTTGATTAAATTTATCCAGGAACTTGAACATATTCAATAACATTCGAATAAATGAGACGTTTCCACTTATACTTTCTCAGCTACAATCCTAACCAATTATATGAATATTATCAGGGAAACGCATTTTACAAAATCATATACAAGTTTTCGTACAACCTCCGAATCAAAGTCATTTGGAAGGGTCGTAATCACGAGGGTTAACATTTTAATCTCAGGAAAGCTATAGACGTATGTGATGCATTGTAGTTATGTTGATCCTTACAAAAATTTAATATTTGGATTAATGTAACAGTAAAATAATTTGGTTTGGCTAAATATTTATCTACCTACGTTCAAGAAAATGTTAACGTCATATAATTGACTCATGAGTATTGGTTGTGAAATTAATGGCGCGGCGTGTTTCTCGTTTTGTTTAAGGTGAAATTTTACGCATTAGTAATAACAAAACAAGATAACTTGACTTCTGGACTGAGTGACCATAGTTTGCATCTCAACGCAACTTTGCGTGTGACTAATCTTGTTTGCGAGTGTCGCTATATCATGCAAAGCAAAATATTACATCAACGCTGTCATTTCGACGACAGTTCGTAGAGCATCTCTGTAGAAATAATATCTCTTAACTTTTATACTTACTTGCAAAGTTTTAATACTCCTCTAGCATATGTAGGGGACTGCTTCTACGTCAGATAACTCAATTGCCATTGTTTGAGTGTATGAGGTTACTGCAGCTCGAGGAAAATGCCCGCGTTTTATCATAGAATATTCTCTTTGTATCTCGTTGCACGCACTACGTACAGCTCGCTACTTTGTGACAGACTTGGCAACACGTTTGCGTCAAGTTGCCCGTACACAAATGCGGAACGAGAGATATGCGATAACTTTCATAGCAAATTCTAGTTTTGCGTCTGTGACGAACACAAAATTGCTTTTTGTTGCAGTTATATTAGATTTGCAGGATGAACAGGGTATAGTAAAAAAATATAAATTTAAATTTATTCCGGATTATCGTTTAAGGTATGCATAATATTTCTGATGACATTTCGTGCAGTAAAAATATCTTATAACTTTTCTTAATAGAATGTCAAAGTAAAATTATGACTTTTTTTTTAACTTATCCCAAGAAAAAATATATATTCACCGTTAAAATTTAGATAGTTCGCCACGAATAGGTTACAGAGACTACAATGTACTACAATATTTGTATTACCAACTACAATGACTTTTAAAATATATTTATAAAATTTAATACAACTTCATAACTTTCAAATCTTTTAAAATGTAATTACGTTTCTACAACAGATTTTTAGGATTTACATTGAGCACGTAATGCCGTCTATGTTTGCTATGAATTGCATAAGTTCTGTGGGTGAGCTTTTTCATTGTACGTAAGTTTCAAACACATACAAACGTTGATTTTCGCAAGTCATTATGCAAAAAAAAATGCAGTGTCAAAATGTATTTTTGAATGAAAATGTCATCAGGGACAACACCTATAATAAGTTAAACAACATTAAGTACAAATATAACATTACGAACCATTACTGTCCGACAGAAGTAACTCCGTGTTTCATTTTAAATATTACTGCTGCTGTTTCCGAGCACATTCTGTAATTTTTAACAAGCCACATATTATTATGTCTACCCTAGGCTTTCAACAGTCTGTGTCACCTCTTATTCAGAAATTATTTATTTTCGTATAATTAATTAAGGGTGACGAATTATCGGCAATTTATTTATATAGAAACATTGCATTTTACGATTAAGTGCGTGTTATTGGACTAAATAGGTAATAGGTGTTAATTAGTTTTTATTAAATGGTGAATGAAAGTTGTTATCATAAATTTCCAATAGTCTATTCATATTTTATAACTACGCTTTGAAAGTTAGTACAAAATGTTTGAAATGGAAGGTAAGTTAATAAACTAAGTGGCTATTGTAATATTTTCAAATAAATCTTGAAAAAATCTCGAATCAGGAAGAAATAACTAAAAATCCAACTTGATAAGTGGCATCGACTTTTGAGACAAAACGATGACGCTAATTTTATAATATACACGATAGCAAATTTTGTAAAATTAGAAAACATAAACCAAGTTGTTTCATAAAGACGCTTAGTTTCTACCGAGTTGAAATGAAAATAAAGGGAGATTTCTACAACTTTGCGCGTATTACGAAGAATGAAAATTCTGTAACTAATATTTTTCCATATTCACGCAATTTGTTTCTATAATGTTTAAATGCCTAAAATTTTACTTTGTAAAGTTTAGGAATTCGGGATTACTTTTTATTTCAATTTTTTCAAGTCATGGCATCAACATATGAACGTTGTGCAATCCTACAATTTTTGTCTGATAACTGAGTTTTCAATACCTGGTGTAATCGAACCAGGCATATATGTGTCCACTGTTGATACCACAAAAATTCATTAAGTGTAGTTTTTAAGATCCACCCTATCAAGTTTGATCTAAACTGCAAATATGGCGACTCCCATCTGTCGCAGATGGTGTTAAATTCATCACGAAATTCGGCAAATAATTTGAAATAAGTTATACTCAAAACCACGCCGTGATCAGCTCAAGGCGTGAACACAATATTTCAAGATGTTAAATATAAAGTTCACGTTTTAAAGTTGTTTCTTAATTCAGTAATCTGGATCACTATGCTAGAAACGTAACTCAATGGAACTTATTGAAATTAATATTCTACTACCTACTTTCGCTCGTTACATTCTTGTGCTGCTGGATTATTTCATGTTTGTGTCACTCAGACGTATGCCAGTCAAGTACAATCACAATCACTGGTAGGAACGTCCGTGGCTTTATTCGCAAGTCAAAAATTCAGCTCGGATCCCAGGGAATCGATTGCCCTAACCGTTGCCGAGTGCAAGGTCATTAAGGGGAGTCCTCGACTGGCGCATGGACGGCGTTGCAGCGTGTCACGAGTATTCTTTTTTACGCGAAACAGCGTAACTTATTCATATTATGTTTAGCTACGAAAAGAACACACACACTTGAAACTAAGCTTCTATGTTTAGAAAAAAAATTCAGCACGCTTGTTAGAAACATGATCTTCGGGCCTCTCAAAATGGCTAAAAACGGGTTTTTTTAAACTGCTCTAACTCCGAAAATATTACATGAATTCGTAAAGTGCAAAGCGAGAGGCATGTGTTGGTCTTTACTTCATAATATTCAAAAATAAAATGTTGTGGCCACCGCTTAAAGTCCTATAGGAAAAATTCAACAAGGAAAAAAAAACCTTGCACGCCAGTTTGGCGCGCTACGAATAGAGGCGATATGCTTCTCGTCAGGCGTGGGACACTGGCTCTTATCGCTACGCTGTTCCCACGCGTCAGAGATGGAAGTTCCTATTAAAACACAAAAGTGCGTATCTCGTTAAGATTCACGGAGATATATTTGTCAACCGTGATGATCAGGCTCGAGTCCCGGCGACGTTGACCAATGTTATTCGTATTCGGGAGACTATGGTGGGCTTGGTCGTTACGTTTTATCGGAATGGTTCCGTATTCCTTGCATTTTAGTTTTTCTGTTGCTGCAGCCTCACGAGTGTTCAAGACTTTGCTGATAAAGAGATTCATCCTGCCTGCCTATGGAGGTTTTTATTGGATTAGGGTTTGTTAAAGGCGTCGGCACTAAAGCCTACTCCTATTCATTCATCCATTTTCATCAACACCTCTACGCACAAGACGTTAAACTGAATTGCAATCTTACCGTTGGCGTTTTATAGCCAAAACTACACAGACTTAAAGATATACTCATATATAATTCTAACGTGTTAAACAGGCTCTGAATATGTCCATTTTAGTCGTTCAGATACACTCAGAAGACACATAAATTGAAACTTGATGTAATACATACAACGATTCGTATAATATATTCGTAACCACTAATCAGACATCATTAAGACACGTGGAGTGGTATTTGTATGAAACCGAGGCACCACAGTACTCGAGAACATTGTCAGTGACTGTGTCCGCTAAGCTTGTTAAAACTAATTAATTCTCAGTGGATCAATCTAAAATATAGTTCTTTCAAACAAACAATGTCCTACGCGATATTTTTTCTTGAAAAATTTTGTTATATTGATAAAGTTTGCCAGTGCAGTGAATGAACACAGAATGCTTGTGGCGACAACAAAATATTTTTATGTTGATCACCCAAACATTTGGCTGAATACCAGCAACATTTTTTGTATCTGCAACAATAATTTACACAGAGACATTATTATTACTATTATTAGTAGTAATACAGACGCATAGGCCGTTAGAGGACGACGCGAAGCATTTACTTGATGTCAGATTTTCTCAGGTGCTACACTTCTTTCATCTTCTCATTGTTTATTTCCTTCCTTTATATAATATTCTATCAATATCAAAAATGTATCTTAAGAATGTTGACATATAACGCTTTTGTTTGTAAAAGTTAACATTAAAGTGGTTCAACTGAAAAGTATTGCATTTTAACGACGTTTCTCCATTTTAAGTGGATGGGTTTATGCAGAAAGGTTGGTAGTGTCTCCCCTGTCTCCGCTGTACAGGTCTGGTGGGGGCGGAAGATCCGGGCTAACAGAGGGGAGTGTCTCTGAGCGCCGGCCGCCCACGGGATAATAGCGCCAGCTGCGCTGTTCAAATATTCAGCGAGCTTTGTGATAGGGAGCCGGGCGGCGCTACCCTACATCTTTGTTACTCCCACCCCTCCAAGCTTACACACTATCACACTAGCTATTCATGGTCCATTACATCGACCGTTTCTTAAGACGATATGACACCACTTATGCCGACATTATTCATGCTCTTATCATAACTGAGAGGTTAGGAGAATAACAGACAATGTCTCTGCGTGGAAGCATTGCATTTTAGGTTTCTGTGCGTAGTTTAGTACTAATTGTTTCTGGGCTTCATTTAGCTTTTATTTAAATTATAGATAGTTACAATATTAACATTTGTACTATCTCATGTAGAGCATAATTATGCTTTACTAATTTAGAAAATTGCAAATATTTCAGAGTTAAGTAATTAGCTAAGCACATAAGGTAATGTTTTCTAAAATATTCCACAAAATACTGAAACAGGAAGAAATTAAGTACAATCCAGCATGGAGGGTGACACGAACTTCAGTCTTTCAGTCCTTTTCAATTCTCCACGTTTTGATAAAGCATGTCTACGTGCTTAATTAACTAAGCTTGTAAAGTGGATTCTTCAAATGAGTACATATATTTTAATGAGTGGTAAGGTATTTTCGCACGAGTGTTTTCATCCGCTAGACCTTATATTTAAAATGCAGGACACACACTTTTGTAAGACATGTTATTTTTATATAATTTTTTTACAGAAAGTACAACAACTTTCTTTCAAGTTGTTGTGAAAAGCAGTCAAATGCCAATGTCAGTGCAACACGCAAAATATATAAGTTACGACTCGGAACGTACATCTGTATATTTCTCATAAAGTGTGTCAACGCATTTACGAATTAATGTAGCAAAACAAATGTACGAATGTACCTTATCGTCAACCGAAATATTTGTACTTACATAATGGACATCCTGCAAAGCCCCGTCAATGTGGAAATTACCGTTAGGGACTGCAATTACATAGTTTTCTAAGTAATTTGATTTGTTGTGAGGGCTTATTCGTTCTCGCTCAGTTGTGCCAGCTTGCCCATCAGTACGTGAAAGTGATGGTAGGCAAGGTTGCATTCGAAAAAGACTGTAGAAAGGAACAGTCGAAATAAGACCTGATTGTGAGGACAAACCAGCAGAAGGCCTAGGAAAAGTTTAAGAAGGAAAATAACAACAAATAAGAGGGATAACAGGATAAAGTGCAGTGCATTGCCGTACTCATACAAGTATATATAATGTTGGAGGCTGTATTGTGCTGTGGACCTAAAGCCGTTTAACTTGTTTGTGCCAGCGAGGCGGCCTAATTGCTGAGGTAAGAGGCTTGGAAGAAAGTTCCGGTACAAACGTCACGTAATTATCAGTACGTATCCAATTGTTATTGTACTTCAGACACGTGTACGCCAGATAGAAACAGCTTTAAGGAAAATATAAACAAATAATACGTTTATTACAAGCATTTGGTATACAAGAGTTCTGACCAATTAAGAAATAAAATTAAGAGAACAAGAATCACCGAAGGGCCAGGAAAGTCACAGGGAGTAATTGTAAATAAAAAAGTACTTCCGGTACAATAGACATTCTTTCACGCATCTCTTCGGCAACGTTACGACCACACCGGTACACATTTACCGCTGAAAAGATAAAACGTAGAAAAGAAAGTAAAATGTATTTGTTACGTTGGCTTGCGTACCGCGGAAAACTATAGAACGGAACTCTTTTAAAGTCATTTGAAGTTAAACCCCTTCAGTGTCAGGTATTTTTTAATGTTTGCAAAACATATTCAGGGTCTTTATTAAACGCATTTTACATGAAATATTTGTTTTACGCAATAAAACATTCATCTGAACAATTATAATTTGTATAGCCTATATTTTTATTTATATAAATTTTCATTTATTTATTTTTTTAAACAACAAATGTAACAAAGAATGTATTCGATGTAGTAGTGGCAGGTACCGTGTGGTCAGTCTGTGTGTGCACGCGAACGCTAAATCTGCGATTAAAACTGGAATGAATAAAGGCGGTTGTCGGTGCTACAGTTGCAACCGCCATTCAAACAGCCCAACTGCCACTTGTTCAGTACATGTTAGATTATTTTCGTTACGTAGTTAAGTAAAGGAATTCGTCTTCTTTATCGGGCCAAATATGAGGGGGGCTGCTTTATGTGTCTGATTGAATCCCTTACGTTAATTTTCAACTAACTAAATAATGAAATCACTACGGGAAGTAAACATTTATTTCAATCCCCCCCCGCCCCCAGAAAACGTGTGTTTTCACGAAACAAAAGTACGCTCTAGTAACGGTGTTTCGGCGTTCTGTCGGATATATATGTATATGTGTGTGTGTGTGTGTTTGTGTAAAAGCATTTGCCGCCCAACAGCTGACTTTTAATCGCTTCCCACCAAGGCGATCCAGGTTATATTCCAAGCGGGGCCGTTTCCCGGATTTTTGCATGTTGGAGTCGTGCCGGACGATGCCGCTGATAGGCGGGTTTTCTCGGGAACCTCCCGTTTCCCTTGCGCCTTCGTCACAAAATTGCTTAATACTCACATGTTATCCCTGACCTGAGCTCAAGACCTAGATGTTAAGTGCCGACAAAAATGTCTTCACTCTTCACTACTGTATGCTCAGTCATAACGTTCGGTTTCAATCGCCATACAGAATTTTTTTTTTTTTAATTCTGAGAAGGAAAATGTAAAATCAACGATTATACAGCAAATTCTATTTACTTTGAGCTACAGTACAAGCATGGCAATAGAGCTAGTAATGTATAGTTAGGTCGCAAACTGCCGGGCAAATTATAAATATAAAAAAATTAGCCACGCAGATTGCGGCGTAATCATATGTTAACAGCTAAATCGCAAGGTCTGTACTGTGATAAAATGTAAATAGAATTTGAGGCATAATCGAATATTTAAAATTTTTTGTCTTATAATTAAAAAAACAAACAAAACATAACACAATTCACTATGGTGACTGAAATCGAGCCTTAACACCCAGCTGCTCAACGAAATGAAAGCAAACAAGCTTGTCGAACATAGTACCTTACAATATTGTGGTTATACAACGCTATAAATATCTAAGGATGCCACCAATTTTAAGGTGTGCTTTACAATACAGAAATATAAATTTGATTATTTATGTACAGGCATTAAACAAAGTAAGATATTTCAGAATAATTCGTGAATAAGGGAAACTTCTGAAATTATAAAGAAAATTAACGAATAATATTGATGTAGTATTAATTGAATACGTTATTGTAATGCCTTGTTAAATATGAAAACCGCAAGATGAGAAAACAGCAAACACAACTTCGAAAGAAAAAAAATAGTTACCAGACGTTATGCCTGTATTTAACATAGACGCCGGTTACAATGAATGTAAATAACGCGATATTAGCATTACACTGATTAATGAGCTCATCTCATTTATTCCAGGAATGTTTAACTTTTGACATCGCGCCATTAAATTAAACCAACATTTTGTCTAACTTGTCACATAATTTTTCCAGCATAGGAAGTGTTGTAGCATGTTGGACAAATTGTAGTTCATAACTTTTTAAAAGCTTAGGGCAATAGTGAGTACTACTACAAGCACGCGGTGACTATTTAACATCATAATGCGCAATTCTCATGAAAAACATTTGTAGTATTAGTATGCGTGTACGTGAGAATAGTTCATATTTTACCCAGTGAATTATTTTCTACGAGAGGAATGTTCTGAGCAGCAAGTTTATTCTAGCGGTTTGTGCAGTAAACCGAACCTCAGCGTATACATATTTATAAAATGCACGCACGTGAGTGGCTGGCGTGGAACCAACGGGAGCCTTGTTTACTCGAGGATAACGCCTTGGTGACCTGTCAAGAGACAGGATTAGGGACTAGAGTCGCCGTGTCTCGAGTAACAAGTCCGGCGGAGAAACAAAAAGAACTAACCCCTCGAGCGTTTTATCCGGCCGAGCGAACGTCGCGTGATGAACTCGCCCGACACGAAACAATGGCAAGAGGCACGGAAATAATGTATTACTCACGTCTGGCGCGCACTCTCAGAGCTGCCTTCCTCCCCTTTTAAGCGGTCGCCCGGGTCTTGGCGGTAGTGGGGAAGGAAGGGTGGGGTTGCGGTAAGAGGAGGGGGTGGTATCCCCTGAGGGATACAGGTTCAACAGAGCCGCTGCTCCGGACTCTCCAAGGAACGTGAGTCAGCAAGCACGAAGAAAACGTCTCTTACCGACCTCAACGTGCATTCAAAGAATTCGCGACGAGATTACTTAGCCGGGGTGGCATCTGGACCTCACACTATGGTTTCGTGTGTCACCCTTGAAGTGTTTGGTCTGTCAAAACCATCTTACTGTCACCCTCTCAATAGTGAATGTGTGCCGAGAATAGTTTGTCAAATAGCTGCAAAAAATAATATACGCGGTAAAATATCAGCTTAGGTGTTGTGAGTCTTAACGTTAGGAGAGCAACATTCGACTTTCAAAATGCTGTGACTTCTACGTTACAACTCTACGACAGTTTCGAACAATAAAAAATCGATTTTTTTTTCGCATATCGATACTTTAAAGTCAAAGGCTCTACTGCTTTATGTGCTTACCTTTAATTAAAACAATGATACAAAGAAACAAGAAATAACTGCCGGCAAATAAAGATGCATTGAGGCACTCAATGAAATGTTTACTGACCCTCGCGGAAATATATTTCCGTCCGAAAATCGTTATATTCAGAGTTTTTTAAGTAAAATGATTGTTACGAGTGACAGTAGATATTTCACTACGCCATATTTATTCGCTTTCACATATCTTATTCAAATAGCTACGTGTTTCAAAAAACAGAAAAAATATTTCACTTTGAAGTTCCACAGTACAAAAACCAAGGAATATGAAGTATTATAAGTAATAATGTATAGTAGCTGAACAGTGATTAGTACAAATATGAAACTATGATTTCTCTATGTTGTTGATGTAGACTTGGCGATAACAAGGTAGCGGTGCCGAGAGCCAAGACAGAGTCACGTGACACAGTTAGATGCTAATAAAGTCCTTGTTGCACAGAAATAAAACTGCCAGCCGACAACAAATGCGGAAGTTAAGCCTAATGACACGCCAGGTGTAACGTGCTACTAATCTGTCAAAAAAGACGAAACTCGGAGAGGGCACATGGGACCAACGCTGAGCATTGCCTTCGAGGAAGTAAAAAACCCGGATTATGTTTTGTCAACGACTAAGTTCATTTGAAAATTGTGTTATTTTAATCTGAAAACTCACTGTCAATCCTTTCGTACTAGTTATTGCCATTCATATATCGGATACGCACACACTGAAGAAGTTATTGTCATACTAAAGGTACGACTGTTGTACTTATTACTCCATTGTGTATTAAAATATATCCCGACATTTGCTGACACTATTTTTAACATCAGTGTTGAAATAAGATTTAAATTCCTCTTAAAATCCCGTTGAAATTATTTAACATCACACCTATACGTAGGGCTGCTAGTGATTAAGTTTTAAATATAATTTTTCTGCGAAATATGCTCCCGGTATTCATTACTCCTGTGTTGACATATTTTTTACTGTTTAAACGGCGTGCTTTACTCTAATATAAGTAACATTACTATAATGAAACCTAATATTAAATTTTTCACTGGAATAGAATGCCCCAGACTATGACCTTGAATTCAATAGTAGCTTGCGGAGCGTCAGGTCACTTTCGTTTATTTTTGCTATTTACCTAGCTGATACAATCAGTAATTAAAAATATAAAAATATAACGTCAAGCTCAAAACATCGATCGGAACTTTAAATAAATTAATAATTTAACTACAAATGTGCAAATTACTATTTTCTTAAAAGCGTTCGGAGCAATCCGTTACAGGAAGACTTCTAAAAAACGTTCGTGTGCAAAATTCTTGATATTAAACTATGTTCACCGTAGTGTAGTTCGTGCAACTAGAGTTTGCTTAAAGAGTTCCTATGTGTTATGCAAACCCGCACTACTCCCTGGTTATGCGGGCAGTTTGCCTACTGCCCACAGTGTTAGATTGAAAGGGAAGCTTCGGTTCCGCTGCTCTTTGACAGCCTAGCGTCCTTTCAAAGAAAATTACGTGTATTTGAAGCACTTGTTTGAATAAAACTCCCTGTTAGGATTAAATATCAAAAAAGTATATGGTTCCATGTAGCCCCTAAGTAATCCAAATCATCAATTCTCCTCCAAATTTGTTACAGCCTACGTTAATGATGGCACAGTACGAATTCTACTAAAGCAAAACCTCTGAATACCTATAATTGTACGTTTTAATGTACGTTTTATGTGTTAATGTATGTATCTTCTGCGAGCGTGTGTTTTGTGTGTGTATGTGTGTGTGGAGTGATTAAACTTATTGCCATAGAAACATACACATGATTTGCCTCTGATACGCACACGTGTAGACAATTGTTAGTTCTGTGATAAGATCGATAGTGCTACATCGTTCTGTAACTTGGTTGTGTGTGGTATGGCTTGCAGTTTGTACAGTTAAAGCAAAACCTTTTAATGCGATACTCACGTCAACATTTATTTTTATATAATTTATATATGTACAAATTTTATGACGGAAATTTTGCTTGCATAAATTCTTTGTTTTATTTACTTTCTTTACACAAATCTGAAGTTCACCCGGCTGAACAGAAGCTCAATAGTCCAAATATACTGATATTACCGACTAAAGTTAGTGTTAAAATATGCTAAATTAAATAAAAACTAAGTATTAACCACGTTTATATTTGTATTAGTTCTTTGATAAAACGGCCAAAGTATTGTAAATACTTGACATAATTTCTGATACACTTTATAAATAATTTAAATATTATCATAAAGTCGGTTAGATTTATTGGTGCAGTTATGTAAATACACTAGTTGATGGGATATTCTGTCACATAGTAACACTAGCTGGCATGTGACATATTTTCTGCTAACGCTTCGCCATTTGTAGGATTTAGGTAAACCAAAAAATATGGTTATCCGAACAATCCTCTGTTTCAAAATTGGATGTAAAGAACTTTACCGTTTATCAGTCAAAGTTTATCGAGGGTCTATGAAGCCGATACACACAATAGAAAATGAAAAATCCAAAATAAAATTTTTCGCAAACTTCCGAAATAAATTTCAGAAAGGGAAGAAATTTTATGAACTTTTTGTAAATTTAACATTTTTTTTTACATCTTATTCCGCCACGCAAGATTACGCTAAACTAATTTGACGTTGTAATAAAATATGTGTTCACAACTGTTACCATGAATTGCTTATTTTTAGTTTATGGATTTCGGGTTTACAGAGTATATTTCAGCATTTACCTATGTCAACGTATTTGTATATTTATAATTGTGGTAGAAATAGTAGTACACCGTTCATAGTTCATTCGTTCGAAAGATTCTTGCAGTTAGGTAAAGAATAACGCAAGTTTTTTTTTTTTCCTTCCTTCCTTCCTTCTCAACAGGAACTTTAGCCTGAACGTGTAAATATGAAGATTAAAAGTATAATATCAATCCAGTAAATTGTTTTCACTGCAGCTATTGGTACCTTGTTTCTAGTTATACAGCAGTTTTCTTGTCTGAGTCTTGATTTTATTCGATTATACAGAAGCGTAATTCATTCAGTTTTTTATAATGTTTTCACTTCTATATCCGTTGTCGTAGACATTACCATGAAGAGACTGTAGTGCAAGTCCTGAGGTTTTCTGTCAATGAAGAAAAATACGTACTATTCATGGTAAATTTAGCACTTAGGAAACACAGTTTCTTTTTCCCTATGCAATCCATGTGTATTTTATCTCCACGTGTTGGTATAAAAATGCAATATCAGTAATAAATATGGTGTATGTATTTACACCTTACTCAGACGGTATGCAGCAAAACTAAAATTTTTAATTATCATTAAATACTTTGAATAATCGGGCCAGTGTCCGAAATAGTTTAGCGACCTGGGGTTTGTTTCATTGGGTGACAGTTTTGTTTGGCTCGGTGTAGCTGTTTACCAACTAAACACAAACGTCAAGTGGTGGCGCACAAGAGTTAGTACGGACAGTCAAATGGGGACACGCTATTAATGAAAGAAGAAGGTCGAACACGCTACATAGAATCCTGGCAAACAGTCAACTTTGCTCGCAAAACAGAGCGAGGTTGCGCAACGGTAAAGTTTGACTCGTATACGGGAGGATTCGAGTTCGATTCCCGGCTCCGACCATTTCGGTTTTCCATGGTTTCATGAAATCGCTCCTGGTGAATGCGGGAATGGTTCCTTAACAAATGTCATGGCCGATTCCTCTCCCAGGTCCTGCCATTTCGTTAAGTTGTATTACCATCATCAGTATGACCTTTCTGTCGACGAGACGGTCTTAAGAATGTGCGGTAGGTAAATAAATGCTGAAAACTCCAATTGAAATCTACACGTTTCTGAAAGTCGACATGTAACAGCTACAAATTAACAATCCCAGATAATATTTGCCAACTTTGCAAACAAAAATTTTCTCAGAATGAAGTATTTATTACTAAGCGTGATATCTTGCACCGCAATTAAATGAATGAGATTTCGGCGTCAGATATTGTTCTTCAGGAGTTCGTTACTCGAGAAAAATTTTTGCTCAGGAAGTAGGCAAAAGCTAATGTTGATGTTTTTTTTTATTTTTGCCAAATGGCTTCGAGAAAACTACAATTTTAAACCGATGTTTTTAGCGCCGAATTATGGACTATGCTCTCTAAGTGCTCGTGATGTTGCGGAGATCCTATTGATAACTGGCTGGCTGCATGCAGTAACATATGGCGGCCTGTAAACATTCGCGGTCAAGCAGAATGCGCGCGGCAGACTGAAGACGGAGCGGGCAGGGCGCCTTTGTCCCAGCCGCTCGACAGCCACGCCAATAACGCCACTAAGCCGCTCCAGCACTGAATAGAGCAGCCACCAGCTCAGCAACATGACATCGCCTAGCTAGATAAAAAACCCGCGTTTATACTGTATGGCGGGAGAAACAACGAGGTCCTATAACTCCCCCGCCGTAGAAACGCAGCCGCAGGAAAGCGACGCCGTCAACTCCGCTTCTTCTGCACGAAATCCCGGCGCTGCTGTGCCGTCGACCGTGGCGGCTGCGGTTACGTCAGGGAACAAAGTAGCTATGTCGGTGCAACAAGGAGCACGTCTGGTCTGGAAGCTGGCAGGGAAAGGCGGCCAGTGGCGTTGGAGAAATATGAATAAAAAAAGATTGTGTCCGTAGGTATTTTCTACCGAACTAAATAAGTTTTAATAAAATTACTTTCAAAAATTTTAGTTTACCGTATCATAATAATAGAGGAGAAATTTGCCTAAATTGATTCTAATATATAATTTCCAAATTTATAGAAATATATTAGAAAAAGAAAGTAAATATCCAGTGAATGTGTATACGTTTTTATTTATAATGCCATATACGCTGTACTGGGAGTTTTAAATGGAAGACAGCTCATTAAAATTGTTCTTGGTTTTAACTCTACACTCATATGTTCAACTCATTTTGAAATCTAACGGTTTCGTTTGCAGTTATCATTTACGTTTACTTGGAAAATACGGCAGTCAAGGAAGTCAATTTATGACTGGCTACTAATCATCTAAACTTAATATCAGAACATTAAAACTATTCGGAGGTTTGTATGGATGCAAATTAAATCTAAACCACTTTCTTAATTTGATAAACTATGAGTTGTCTGGCTAGGTATGTGCAAGTAGTCAGTAACATTTTACTGTCATGAATTGCAAAACTCCGCCGAATAATGTTAGCGATTATGTTATATAAACGGCAATCGTCCCCACTCTAATTTTAAATGTTATCAAGAGCCCGGCCTACCTCAGAGCTCTGACTGCAGCAAGGATAGGGTTTTACATGTTAAAATAGATTCGTTGGGGCTCAGCCATATTATGTATTACAGATTCCAAACAGTAACCATTTTGTGCATTGATAAATAAAAAATATTGATAAATGTAAAAATTGCAGGAAAAAAGTTGTGCATATCCATTTTAGAATATTTTCTTTGCGTAAAAGTGATTTTATGATCACATTTTTTAGGTTATTAACAAAAACTTCCTAAAAGATCCTTTAACAATGTGCGAGGTACTGAGATGAATAAAAAAGTTATTGGTGGCGTATATGTATAGTTGCAACTGGTACTGGGCGATATGGAAAATAACTAAACTTGTAAAACCTTTTCTTGCTCCCGCCGTGGCTTTGAGGTAGGCAGCGCCCTTAAGCGAACCTTCATTATTCATATCCGTTGTGGTAGATTTAAGTCAAATAATTTTGCTTGGCGTACAGTACAAAAACCCTTAATATTCATTTACATGCAGCTCAATTTCTTGCTCGCTCCGTGCATGTATCCCGAGGGAAATTGCTTACTTATTTACAAACAGTACTCCTCTCTTGTTTACCTTTTGTTCAGACCGTTATTACACTATAAATGTATTTTGGTGTGGTCGGCCATCAACCTCCTCAGAAGGCAAGAAATAATCCAGTGGTAATTGTGCTACATTGCCGTTCCTCTGACACGGGTTAAATTTTATAATGATTATTTTTCCAATTTGCGAGTCCGAAGACAAATCTCCTCTGCCAAATGAAATATGTCACTGGAATGAATACATTACCAATAAAGTAATTTATATTCCAATACAGCCGAGGTAATACCTTTTCACTGCTAACTTTAATGTGCGCTAATATATCCTTACAAATGCATTACCATGAATTTAATTCCGATAGTTGTACACAATTGCAATGCATCACGGAACGATTTTAACCAATGTAATGAAAACGTTTCTACGGATGTCAGAGGCATAATGCTTTTGACGGTTTTAATATCAGGCCGGATATAAACGCCCGAGGCACCCACGCAATTAACTGAATCGTATAACCCGTTTTGATATTTTTTGCAAAAAAAAAATATTAATGTAAAGTTTTGTTGATAAAATGTGCAAAATATGTAAGAATGGGGTGCGTAATTTTACGTGGTGATTGATAATAAAAAGTAATTTGAAAATGTGTTTTCAATTTTTCCGCTAAGTGAGTAAAATGGAACTCTAAAAATCAGCTTTAAAATATATTTCTCAAAAAAAATTTATGCTAAGCGACGACACTCTAAATAATTTAAAAACTATGGAAGCCCAAGTCATGACATTATTTAAAGAATGTAGTTATAATTTAGAATTTCGGGGTAACATTAGTCTTACTGTATTCACTTCAGAGGATTAATAAAAATACGTTTTCGGCCTATTTTTCTACAAGCTAATCACACAAAATTAGCACGTTACGTCTTTCCTCAATCAGGAAAGTATACATATTGTTTTCCGTTTACTGTTTCCTTCATGTTTACAGTTTAGCCCCTCCCACTTCCTAACCCTGAGGTTAGGCATCTAGGTGGTAGCTTGGGTTGCTTGTGTACACGTTCGCCATTTAATGGCATATTGTAATAATCCCAGACCATATAACTGGTTTTAGAGATCGTGTTTTGGTAGGGAATTGTTTACATAAATGTTGTTGACGTACGTCTTCCTAAAATAGTTCATGCTCTTGAACCTGACATTATCTCATCAGTAATGACACAATTATAAACTTTTTCTGGTTGACTATTAAAATACGTAAACTTAATAGGAGACTTTTATTTTTGACAAACTTATTTTATTATTACATAACTTTGTTCGGACTGCTGGTTTTATGTGTGTGTATATATATATATATATATATATATATATATATATATATATATATATATATATATATATATATATATATATATATGGAGGCACAGTTTATTGGAGAGTTCACGTAAGTTAGTACCAGCCTAAATATATCTGCGATTTCTTGTACTTTATAATAATTTAGTAAAGGTTCGAAAAATAAAGGAGACCTTTTTACTTTGTATTTAAAAAAAAATGGAAAATTGTTATTTATAAAGGAGAAGGTTCATAAACTAATGAAGAGTGCGAAAACTTTAATTACGCTGTTTCTCAAATCATCTTACCTTTATCTAAAAAATTGTAATAGTTACAATAGCTGTGCAGTGCACAACATCGCTATTCACGATTTTGTATTACTGCTCACCTCACATCGCCTTAAAGTTGTAGATATTAGCTAGATTTTTTAAGCGCGGCAATACTTGTAGGATTTACGAGTAGTTTATAAGTCATCTAACGACCAAAAACATTTCAGACATAACTTTTACAATAAGATTAGTGAATTAACCTATCTCTTTTGTTTGCTGCTCTTTTAGTGACACACACGTCGAGAAAATGAATAAAACATCAGTACCCGAGAAGCACAAATACTTGGTTTCCTCTGGCTTTTATCGGCAAACTAGGAATATTGAAATGCCAGAAGCTTTGTCTCTGAATTATTCATAACTTGTCAAGAGAGTGTGTTGAATACATAACTGCAAGTTAAAACATTTTCGCAGATTTCTCTTCGCACTCATAGAATTCTCAACCATGATATTTTTCTGCTCCTCGCTAAACCGTCTGGTTTACCAATGTTTAGGTATAAACGTAAATCGGACTGAAATATGCGTACACAAAAGTCGGGTCGTAAAAAGGAGTGCGAATACTGTTACATTTTAATATCTTCTTAAAGTTGAACCGAAGGTCTGTGTTGTGCAGGGTTACACACATAAAAGCTTTTACATTATTTGCACAGTTTTTACCGACAGTATGAATAATGAAACAAGTAAACGTACCTAGAGAAAAATTACAGGAATGATATTCTGTGAATCTAGACTGTCATAATTGTTTTAATTTTTCCTTTAATAATATTACCAACGCATTATATTTGGACCTTAATTTTTGAAAGCATTCAATGAATTTGTCACATGGCAATGGTTATAATAAGTGGTGAAAAAAAATTGACCTAAGAGGGCAAAATAAGTAGATACTTAAAAACTGACTAGTGTTATCTGTGGTGTGTTCCACTAAGGTAGTTAAGTGATTAGAATTACATTAGTTGGCGGTATGTGCACAAATTAATTCAAAGTTGAGATTGTTTTTTCATACGCATACCAACTGCGGTTTTCAAATAAAAATCATTCAAATATGGTCATGATTATGACCGAGGGTCTTATGTACACATGCACACCAAACCATCGTACTCCTGTGGCGTGGAGCAATGACTGTACCGGAGCAGTGTTTTTAAGAAACTTTAATAAGTGTCTTACACTATTTTTTCCTACAAATAAAAACATTCCATGCTTTCAATACATCGCCCACAAGGGGAACATTATTTTAAAGCTCTTCAGTAGCCTATAGCTGAAAACGTATTAATCATGCAAATGCATTTATAACGATACTAATGGGGTATTTGCAAGCCAACAAGATGTGTTTTGATTTCAGAGTTTTGTCCGGAAAAATACCTGTCTTTGTCGCTACGAAATTAATGCACATCAGTTCAATGATTATTGATTTTGTATCACCCACCTACACAACCCACTCACTAGGTGGTCGCCTCAAGTACAAATATAACATATATCAGCTGGCTACGCAATTGACACTAATCAAAGATTATGCTTTCTGATAACTGCAAGGGCATTGATGCATGGGAAACCGAAAATGTTTTAAATATCCTCACGGTGCTTGGTAGAGTTACAATTTTTGTTACCTCCTTGATGTTACGTGTCCTGAAAACAAATTCATTAACTGTAAAAAATCAATTGTGAGGCTGTTAGAAGTTTCGGCACACTTTCAGAACGACCGCTGCAGATCATGTCTTTAACGTCAAATGAGGCTGATAATGAAAATAATATTTTACTTAATGACTTGGTGTACTTGTAATACTGGTTTGACCCATCTGTAGTCGCCGAGAGTAAAACAATTACTTTAACTGAAAATTTTAATTTTTGTAACTAAATAATTGTATGGTTATTTTACAATATCCCTTGGAAATCGTTTCAAATTCCACATACCCCTTGCCTTTACTGTCAATTATTTATTTAATTACCGTAAGGTAGATTCACGTTGATTATAATTCTTTGCTTTTGAAACATGCCGTAAAAATACATTTTTTTCGGAACTTAATTAAAAAATTTAATTTTAAAGATTTGAAATATACATTATCCAATTTAAAAAGTGTTAGTAATTGCAGTGTGCGTTGTACCATAAATTTAAAAATGAAATACATGACATGCACCAGTACCGTCCTTAACTGATTTTGCTTGGATAAAAATCTATACATTTTTCCGTCAGCAAAAGGGATGTAATGAACTACAGTCAATCACAAAGCGACTGTGCTATTTTGTAATCTATTTATTACAAACATAGTTAAGACCCCATGAGCTATAGTGAACATTACGTTGAATCTGTTCTTTCAATACATTCAACAATTTTCGTTGCTACTCTATTAATTACTAGTTACTTGCGTAAACTTGTGTGCTGAAAAAAACTCATAGTTCTAATACAAACAGCATAAACCACTACTTACTACAATTTTTTAGTGGCGGGGTACGTAGATATTCTGATAATATCATTATCATGTACTGTAATTATTTAGGTAAGTACTTTTATCGTGTTTAAGTGAAAATATCTTTATTTATTTGTTTTAAAGAGTACAAGGAACTTGTTTTATCATTTTTGAACTTGGTGTACCTATAAATAGGTTTAATGTGTTGCTATATTTTACTAGTCCTTTTAGTCAGGGAACTTTCCGGGTGGTAGGCGGGTTTTCTCGAAGTTCTCCGGTTTTCCCCGCACTTGCATTTCGTCGTCTATCCATAGTTACCCTGCCTGAGGCTACAGTACGGATTTTCGTTAGTCGTAGCTATTATACAATTGTTAATGTTTTGTTCTATTCTTTAGGTTAAACGTCTTGTCGCATGGATGTCTGTAGAATACTAGTTTTTGGCAATTGTGTTAACAGTTCTGTATTAAGTTGTTGCCATAGAGACAGCAATTTTTCCCTGTGTCACAGGGCAGGTGATTTCTTTACACTCACAGCTGTCAAACTTCTCCCCGGAAGTCTCAGTAAATAAAAACGTTTCCCTTGGAAGTTTGTTTACAGGGCAGCTATCAGAACTGTCAAAAACTAGACTTCTTACATCAGACAGACTTATAGTGTGACGGCACGAGTATCAGAGAGTCGCGAGGAATCGCTGCTCGGACTGTGGCGGTAGGTTCTTTAAATGAACCGAGCTCTGTCACGCAGGACGCAGCCCAGACGAGTCCCTAGGGACGAAGTGTCGTGCGCTCCGCCCCACGGTCGCAGCCGACACGGGTCAGCGGCGATGGGAGTTGTCTTGTCATGCCTCCTGCCCCCACGACTTATGTTACCCCACACGACTGATGCTCGTGTATAACCATTAGTCTTCGAGACTTTCCTGTGGCCGGTTGTTTTCTCAGTAGAAAAATACCACCATACGATCTTATAAATCTGACATATATCTCGTCTTGTTTTATTTGTACTACTGACATAAGTCAGCGGCATTTCTAAATTGTGAGAAGGACAGGTTTTAATAAGAACAAGGCCAAGAAGCTTATTGTTTAAAAATTAAAGAAGTAATTAGAGACAAAGCGAAGAATGAAACAAAATTATGCCATGTGCTACATTACTTTAGCAAGTAAGGTTGCAGCACGGACGGATGGAGGGAGCGCTGGCCTTCGGTTCATTAAAACCTGCAGACTTTTCTAATACATGCATAGAAAAAGGTTACGTTCACTAATTCGACAGATTGGATGGAGTTACGGCTAAAGTAAACAAATCTTCAAAATAGGTATTTGTTATTACTTTCACCTCGTAAAATGAGCTAAAGAAAAAAAATTAACTTTGCAGTCACAGTTTAGCTACAAAAAAAAAATATTTTATCTTAAATAGCTCGGTTACAGTCACCCGTGGCTGTGGATTAATACACTTCTGCATTAATACATCAAATTATATTCCGACCTACCGAAACGCTCTAGCATAGAGTTTTGTCGAAAGCTAAGGAGAAGTATATACGTTACTGTTATTTTTTTATACTGAGGATATTAAGCATGAAGCTGGAGTAAACTTAAGACGAAACTTTTCTGCTAACATTGGTTTTCAAACCTTTGTTATGTAGTTGGAGAATTTCAAAGAAAATTCCTGCATTAACCTGTGTTGTTAATTTGAAGGTATTCGGCTCGAGACAACATTGACTTTCTGTAGTAAAATATAAACAGAATTTTCCTATAAAAGCGAGTGCGCGGAGTTAACTTCATATACAGTGTCGCATAGCCTTACATTATTATTCACATATTTTCCTTGTCAGAACAATTTCGCGAGGGATATTTGAAAAGCAAATTCCTTTGTGTGTTTTACCTGCTTATTTAGTCAGAGGCAATATTGTATACTTACTTCAAAATAAACGGCATTTATTAAATCTATGACTATCGCGTTTTGGAGTTTCAACGTTTATGTCACTGAAATATTACCTCCCTCGCCCAGAATCTTAATGCAGTAGCATACTTAACTCGCATTCAGGAGTTCGCAGGTCAAATTTTAGCCGAAAGTTTGAAGGTGATTCACCATAACTTTTCCTTCTCTAGTCCATGCAGTTCATTCGCCTGTTTAATTTTAAGGGTAATGTTCTCATAAAAGGGATAAAATAAGTCCAAGAATAATAAATTTGTCATTGTTATTAGTATTATGATTATTATATCACTAGTATTATTATTGTTGTTATTTTTATTATTTGTGGTGTTCTTACTGTTGCTTGTGGTGGTAACGATGATTTTTATTTCTGAACTGGAAGGACTGACTTTGTTCCTCCTTTTTACATTATATATATATATATATATATATATATATATGTGTGTGTGTGTGTGTGTGTGTGTGTGTGTGTTTATGTTAAATTGTATTTGATTTGTTAAGTTCCGGGATTATTTAGCATTTTAAGTCTAGTTTATGATAATGTAAATTTTACAAATAACAAAATTGTTATCGAAACTATATAATATTTTATATAACTCAGTTAAGCATGATTTTTACAAGAAAAGTTTTGAGTTCAGCAATATAAACTATAATTTTGAACTGTGATTAATAATACGTGATGATGTTACTAGTTAAAATGTAATAATAAATTGTATAAGTTAAAGTAAACTGCCAAAGTTTGTCAACATTCGGTTACTTCTAAATTAGTTTATCTTGGTCTGAAATTAGCATAAAATAAAAATAATTTATAAGAGGTACTAATGAAAAAAAGCTTTGGGTAATCCACATATGCAGGTAGTTTGAACAACTGTGAACTGACTACTTTGTGTTGAAATTTATATGTATAGAACAGAGTGTGTTTCTGTCTCTTATGATGTATATATTCAGTCAATAATCCCAATATTATGAGGCCTGTACGCTTGCACCTAAAACCCTTTTCTTGAAGAGCTTTATGTTAGAAGTATTTCTCATTGCTTAGTCTTGCGCAGTGTAATGCTATGGTTGCAACTTTAAGTATGAGTAAAGAATTTACTACAGCTGTCTTTCCAACGTTTGAAGATTAATTTTTTAGTTTATGTAATACAGTACCTGCATAGTTGTTAAACCTAAACTTATCAAATATAGGTAAGAAAATAATTGTTAGATATTGAGCAAAATGTTGCACAGAAAAAATAGGCCTCTTTTAATTTTAATTCTATCTCTGTAACAATACAAGCTATAGAACTTTATGAACGTACAGTTTTAAATGCATCCATCTTGAGAGAAGTGCGCTTGAAATTTGCTATGAAAAGTTATTTCCACGTCCTATTCTTTTTCATATTATATTATTTCTCTCTGAAAGTTTCCTATTTGAATCAGTTTTTGTGCCAAAAAAACTTACCATGTATGCTTATTTCTGTTATCTAGTAGTATCGTACTAATAAGTTTAAGCCCGTTCTAAAACTGCTTCAGAATATGTTGACATGTGAACTCTGAACAACAACATTATTGGAAATAATTGACGCTTGAGTTAGCGGTGTTATCTAAACGTCAGTCCGGTAGTCTTAGGGTTCCAAATAGTAACGCGACAATTTATAGGTACACCTTTCACTATTATTTCATCACCTCCAAATCTAAAAACGCAAACCCCGTAATTATGAAATGAGAAATTTTTTGTTATTTTTTTTAAATCTACTTTTTGAATCCTTAACCAAATGCTACGTCACGAGGTGCATGCAATTGCATTGTTGTTATTATTATTATAAGTATTATTACAGGTTTATTATTTTTTTCTTTCACACGTATTCATTACCGCATAACTCCGTGAAGTCAGTAACAAAACATATATTGCGTTCTTATTATTTTTTTTCATTGAATATTACCTAACAGGTTAGAAGATGTTAGAAACGTTTTAAAATACCACAACAGTGCATGCAATGCAGACATAAGCATTTTCATGTTTTGCAGAATAAAATAAAATTAACTTTTCAACTTAACATTTTTTATGCTAATCTTAAAGCAGAAAGGGACCAGGAGAAAATTTTTTTATATTTTTAACGTCAATTGGTTGATTTATAACTATTTTTTGTGTGTGTAAGTCCTTCATTTATTTTGCAGCTGTAAATAAATTGGTGAAATTTTATTAGATTGGCCACGTGATTTAAATCCTCCTTAGGCACATCGTTTAGAAATTTTGGTAGCAACGTTTTGTAAAACTATTAAAAATCACTTCGTTTCTGTAATAAAGCTTGTCGAGGAAAACTGTTGTACGTACTTGACGGTGCTGGTCGATAGTATCTTGAAAGTGGACGTTTAGCCTCTGTTTATTTGAATTTCCGCTGTGTTCACCGGAGGTATTCTACTTACAAGCCTGCGCACCGTTCACTATGCCTTAATTTGAATTTTCTTGTGAAGCAGAAATTTTCTCAGGGCTTTTAATCTATCCTTGTTCCCTTTCTAAAGGCTCCGCCTACCTGGCATACGTCCACCGAGTTAAATTATATTACTTCCGAGCAGATTAGTTTTAATGATAACTTTTTCGAACAAAAATCATTTTACGTAAAGTGTCTTGAGAAAAATTGCTACACAAGATTTTTAAAAAGTCTCATATTTCTTGAGTAACAAACTTGAGATATTGATGATGAGTTGTCAGCCCGAGGGCTTGTTTCATCTTCAGTGGAACACCTGAGGCGCGACTAGGCGAGGTGATACAGCGGTGGTTCGCCACTGTCATCCTGTTCTAATTTATCTTTTATGGCCTCTCGCTTATGGCTCGAGAACCAAGGAAATATAAGTTAGACAGGAAGGTAAGGGTAAGAGAAATAGATCAACTAGGAGGTTACACTCTTTGATGCTATTAGGAAGACTAATACATAGATACAGTATAAAAGAATATTGGGAGGAAGGATAGACAGATAGGCGAGACAGGAGCTAAGTATCAGGATTGCTCTCCTAATGCTCACCAGTGTGCCGAACGCCGTGGTCGTAGTAGGAGAAGTCCACGTCACCGATAGGTCCCCGATGGTCTCGAACCAGGACCTCTTGGTCCCGTCGCCGCTCGAGAGAGACTCCCTGTGCCTCTCGTCGGTAGCCTTCCACCACCTCTTGTAACCTTTTTCCAGCCTTTTCATTGGTTCCTTATGACGTTAAGGGTGGAGCCTTCCCTGCTGCAATTGCGATTTCCCCATGCCAAAACAGTCACAATTATTTCCCCGACGTAATGGCATTTCAAGCAGCTTGGTGTTGCGTTGCTCCGCCGATTGCGTACAGTTTTGTGTTTACAAAACTCCCCTGGCCGCATTCTTCTGCCACCACGACGCCTTCGGGTTGGGAAATCATAACAGTCCGCACTATTGTGACGAGTAGAGGTACGTGAATTTCGCGGATATATTGTAGGTCAGGTTGAACGCCAATACCTAGGGACTGGAAAATTTCGCCCTGCAGGCTAGAATCAATTGTACTATGCATACTCAAGTCCCGACTATTTTACCACTAGCTGCTACTCAGTGAAACATGAGGTAATGAACGAATAGGCGGGGCTTGAGTTTACATGGTACACTGGATTATAGCCTGCAGGTAATTGAATTAGCGAAATTTTCCAGTCCCTACCAATACCATACACTTGACTGTAACTTCTGTGATTGGACGACGGTTGTCTCGGCACATATTTGACTAAATCAAGCCGGTTGTAAATCAGTAAATAATTCACAGCGCTATCACGTGCTACCCGCTTGTACACTTGGAAGCCAATGGATGCTGGATTTTGGCCAGAGCGTGTGTACGACTGAGAAATATTACACTACTGCCAGATGAATATGCCAAATTCACCCACCTCTAGTGATGATGGGATAACACAACACCCAGTCCTGGACCCGTAGAGACAACTGTAAATATTGACCTCCCCGGCCGGGTATCGCACCCGGTACCATCGGTTCACCGGCCAGAGGCGCTAACCATTAAGCCAACCGGTCGAATACTTTAAGACGCTAGCATGTAATTATTATATAACAGTGTTCTTTCGAAGGATGCACTTAAAGTACTTTTGTTTCAAAGTTATTTATTTTGAATTGACCTACTGAAAAGTTATTTTTTTAAACACTGATTTACAATTGAACTAAGTGGCCACTAGCTTTGTAGATAGCACCCTTAATTGTAAAGCCTTACGTGTAGAAAAGCTAACAAAATATGTTCGCTCCTTCCTCGTTTAGTCAATCACTACAGTAACATAAACACACGAATTTCGACTACAAAAATAATGAGTAATGGATCTGTTTTTTTTTACTAAGAAAATTTGTTTTACTGGTAGGCTTAACACAATTAAATGCTCGTATTGACGGAACAAACTGGACTTCACAATATAGTCCGCAAAAACGGGATATAATGTTCGGGAGAATATACCGTTGCTTTTACGGGTGTCACATTTGATTCAAATTACACTTATGTCAGTTCACAGAAGATGTGGAATTTTTCGTGACATTTTCTAAGCAGGTAAGCACTGGGACGCGTGTCGACAAACCTGCAGCAAACAAATAAAATTCCTGTCAGATGAATGAGGCTTGTGTCGAGAGCTAAGCATCCCATAGAATTTGTGGTTATTTTTACGTACTGTATCATTCTTTCTTCCTGATATTTCCGCCGATAGGCGACGAGCCAAGGAATTACTATATTATGATTAAATAATAAAACATGGCCATCAAATGTTCAGAGAATTCTAGCTTAAGATATATTTCATCGTGAGTTGACGTCCCGATCAATCGAAAGCGAGGAGCTCTGTATATTATTTAAAAAAAAAGCGGAAGAATTCAGTTTTACCACAGAATATTTTATAGCTGCGGTCATACTACGATGATGAGATGAGCCATAAAGTTCACACATACGCTTCCTGGGTTGATCATACTGTGGACGTTCGCTGCTGTTGTAAAAGCTTCCGATGAATAGTGTTTACTAACTGCGGTTTAGTTGAACTTCGTATGTTCATGCCTGAGCAGCATAATAGCTGCTATCCAAATTAATCGGAATACAATTTTAGACATCTTAACAAACATGATAATTAACCAACATAAATCGTCGTTTCCGGTTTTACTACATCACAACTGATTTCCATAAATGGCTGGAAATTAACTAAAGTAATTTCAAAATAATGATTAGAAATACTGAGCTTTTGTGAAAATAATTTTGTAGCTACATGTTTCAATGCCTTACGAGCACATCTGCAGCTGTATTTCGTAATTATTGGCAGGTATCCTTGGACTGAGGCGTCACATATTTAACTATGCCAGTAAGGATAATATTACTGCGACATCGCGTGTCTGTGACTTGCGGGCGGACCGCAGAACACATCAAACCACTGAGCATGGTTTCTCAAGTTTATCAGTCTTAAGGGGCCTCCCTAACTGCACTTCAAATGCGTTGCAACGAGTTACGACTATTTTTTTTACGAAACTATTTAACGCAAATTATATTTGTTTATCTACGGAAAGAGCACACACAATTTCCAGGCCCCTCAGAATGGCCGAAAATGGGTTTCCCGGACTGCCGTATCTGTAAAAATAACAACCGGATTCCAAAAATCACAACTGTAGAAACAAGCGTTAGACTTTGAACTATGCTGCATACTAATAACATTATGTGGTCACCGCTTAAAGTCCCTTAGGAGAACGGGTAATCGTACAGCACTGCACGCCAGCTGAGTAGCTTGCACGAAGAGGCGATA